>WNWK01007890.1:32500-50000 GCA_009830355.1 Cherax destructor
AGACTACACTGCCTGCATTAAGAAGGCAGACTACACTGCCTGCATTAAGAAGGCAGACTACACTGCCTGCATTAAGAAGGCAGACTGCACTACCTGCATTAAGAAGGCAGACTACACTGACCTGCATTAAGAAGGCAGACTACACTACCTGCATTAAGAAATGGCTAGACAACTGACCTGCATTAAGAAGGCAGACTACACTGCCTGCATTAAGAAGGCAGACTCACTCTGCTTAAGAAGGGCTACACTGCCTGCATTAAGAAGGCAGACTACACTGCCTGCATTAAGAAGGCAGACTGCACTGCCTGCATTAAGAAGGCAGACTACACTTGGGACTCACTCGCATAAGAAGGCAGACTCACTCCTGCATTAAGAAGGCGACTACACTGCCTGCATTAAGAAGGCAGACTACACTGCCTGCATTAAGAAGGCAGACTACACTGCCTGCATTAAGAAGGCAGACTACACTGCCTGCATTAAGAAGGCAGACTACACTGCCTGCATTAAGAAGGCAGACTACACTGCCTGCAGTAAGTTTAACTCACTTCGAATTTACCTTCACAAGCATAACACAGTTGCCTCTCACGACGATGTCTTATTCCATTAAAACTTGTGCGGATACTTCCTGTGTGTCCTGTTCCCAGCCTGGAACACAGGTACACTGCTGCCTGTTGATCACACTGCGTGTTCCCAGCCTGGAACACAGGTACACTGCTGCCTGTTGATCACACTGCGTGTTCCCAGCCTGGAACACAGGTACACTGCTGCCTGTTGATCACACTGCGTGTTCCCAGCCTGGAACACAGGTACACTGCTGCCTGCTGATCACACTGCGTGTTCCCAGCCTGGAACACAGGTACACTGCTGCCTGTTGATCACACTGCGTGTTCCCAGCCTGGAACACAGGTACACTGCTGCCTGCTGATCACACTGCGTGTTCCCAGCCTGGAACACAGGTACACTGCTGCCTGTTGATCACTGCGTCAGCCTGGAACACGGTCACTGCTGCCTGCTGATCACATGCGGTTCCCAGCCTGGAACACTGGTACACTGCTGCCTGCTGATCACACTGCGTGTTCCCAGCCTGGAACACTGGTACACTCTTGCCTGCTGATCACACTGCGTGTTCCCAGCCTGGAACACTGGTACACTCTTGCCTGCTGATCACACTGCGTGTTCCCAGCCTGGAACACTGGTACACTCCTGCCTGCTGATCACACTGCGTGTTCGCAGCCTGGAACACGGGTAAATGATCGCTGATCACATTCCCTGTACGTGTCTGGCTGCTGTTTCAGAGGTCGTGTTACCTGTTTCGTGTTCAATTTCTCGTCGCAATTTTTCTCAATTTCAGTCGTCATTTGATCTATGATGTTCCTCGTCATCTTAGAGAGTTTCGAGCTAACATTTGTGTTGTGTTTCAAGGTCGTACTATTGACTAGTATAAAGACTGGCTAGTAGCAGATCATGCCTCTGTCGTAACGTCGTTTCGCTCTAACAGAGTTTAAAGTCATGCCATGAGGAAACCCTACTAAGAGCGAAACATCGACACAAAGCTCAGTCAATTATTCATGCGTATTGTGTTTACTATCTTGGTTATCGGCATTAAGTACCTCGTCACTAGTACAGGTCACGGCATTATGCCGGGGCACTCACCCGGCATAATGCCGTGACTACCACTAAGCCAAACTACCCTAAAAATGTTTTTGCAACAATTAATCTTAATCTTTAATTTTTATGTAAATTAACATTATTATTTTTCCTTTTCCACCCAAACTAACCTGGACATCTAATTTAACCTTAGCACACTTATAACTTAACCCTGCCCACCCACCTTATCGAAAACCAGCCTAATTTTTATCAACTTTTAACCTGTGTTCAGACCGATTTCCGAAGAGTAACTTCATGAATGTATTCATACCGAGCAGAATGATGCTGAAATATCGACGAAGTGAGGTAAATGACACCGTTTCTCCCACGGTGGTAGTGTGTGACCTCACACACATCGAACTCTGGGAACGATTTTAAAGACGTAATCCATAACAATGAAGTAAACAAGCAGCACGTAATAATATCAGGAGACTTCTTGAATCTCCTTCAGTCCAACGACCCAGAGGTAACTAGTTTTTATCGCATGTGGGATTTATCAGGAAGGTCGAGAATACATGAAGACAGTGTGAATATAGGCACAGACAAGGGAAGGTGAGGTGCAAGTGTATTTCACGAGGCAAGGGAGCACGGCAGGAGCACACCAGACGGCTGTATTAACTTCTGAGGCAAGGGAGCACGGCAGGGAATACACCAGACGGCTGTATTAACTTCTGAGGCGAGGGAGCACGGCAGGGAATACACCAGACGGCTGTATTAACTTCTGAGGCGAGGGAGCACGGCAGGGAATACACCAGACGGCTGTATTAACTTCTGAGGCGAGGGAGCACGGCAGGGAATACACCAGACGGCTGTATTAACTTCTGAGGCGAGGGAGCATGGCAGGGAATACACCAGATTGCTGTATTAACTCCATGTCTCTGTATAACCTGCATCATCTACTGTAACACGATGCTTGCCGAGTAAGCCAGGTCAGCAAGATCTTGAAAAGCACGACAACTATACACTAAGACTAGTTCCTCGCCTCCTGCTAGGCTCTTCACTCTAGATGTTAGTCAAACCAAATCCACAGTTTGGAGAGAAAGATTTAGACTCCGTTATAGTCTGTCCTGAACCATTAAGTCTCGAGAACCATCCATAACAGACCGAAACATCAAGAGTTTCATCTCTAAATTGTGGATTAATTTCATTTTCTCAATTACCGTATTTTGATTTTTGTCCTCTCTGGATAGTGACATACATTTATTTTGGTACATTATCAAATGTATATAAATGTGTATGGAGCAATTATGTTCAAGACTTTGTTTCCTTACTGAGTATATATACACTGAGGCATAACACAATTTTCTTGACCTTCTAATTTATCATACGAATAATGATCGGAAAAAAATACACACATCTGCAAACTTAATACTTTACTCGACAGATATTTGATATAACTTTAGGCGGAAAGCTGAGTGGGACAGAGAGGCAGTCAACGCAGTCACTAGAATAAACAGTCAGGACACAGTCAGTAAATGAAATCACATTATTCTCTCTCGCATCTACAAAAGCCAACAGGTTTCGTTTAAGTCAACCCCGTCTCAAGATGGATCCTCCGCTTCAGCTTCGGAAAAAACAACGTGGTATGTAATAGCTCCGGATAAAAGGCAAACAATGACACAGATCCCTCACTGTTACTCAACATTGTTGTTGAATAAGACACATGCAACACTCGGGTATCTTTATAAAGATACCCAAGTGTTGCACGTGTGTCTTATCCATCAACGTGGCGGTAGTGAATGACATCAATATGACACAAACACTAAGTTTTGAAGTCTCTCATATTTTGATTTCATAGATTATCGCCGCGGAAGGTTACAAGCCGATCTGACGTACCTGTCACAAATCAATGTATGCAATTCCATTTCCCAAACTTATGCAATTAAATTGGCAAAAATGCACAAACACGGCCCAGAATTAATAAATTAGCACAATCATTTCTCGTAGATACACGGGAGTGTAAGCTTAAAGCCAGATACACGGGAGTAAGCTTATAAAGCCAGGTACACGAGAGTGTAAGCTTATAAAGCCAGGTACACGAGAGTGTAAGCTTATAAAGCCAGGTACACGAGAGTGTAAGCTTATAAAGCCAGATACACGAGAGTGTAAGCATAAAGCCAGATACACGGGAGTGTAAGCGTAAAGCCAGATACACGGGAGTGTAAGCGTAAAGCCAGATACACGGGAGTGTAAGCATAAAGCCAGTCAGAATAAGTCATTAGTTATTCCATAGAAACCAACTTCTTTCATTAAAGTCCCAAATTCATGCTTAGACAAGCTAAAACGTATGTGAAACTTTGAGAAACACAATCTCAAAAAGCTTGAAGCTGACCTGAAGAAGCTTCTCCAGTTATCGCACGGAATCAAATACCTCTTAAGTGTATGAACTGCGTCAACAAATAAGCAAATCTGAACCTACACAACCTAAACCCAAAAGGCATCATACTTTTTTCATAAGATGAATCAGCCATTAAAGGCTGGGGGAAAAAATGATGACTTCAAAATATATGCACCTAAAGCAAGGAACGGGTGGGATTTGAACTCATGAGTCGTAAAACTTCAGGCCTGGAGTGTTACGACTCACTTGCCATTACATTCAAACCCCACCCGTTCCGTGGTTATAATCGTGTTATTGCGATTTCCTAAGTCATAACCAACTAAAAATAAAGTAAAGATGGAGGCAAACAAAAACTATGATACAAGAAAAAAAATACGAAAGATAATCATAATTGAAGGAAGAAATAAAATTTGAATACGAGTAAACAAGTTTGAGCAATAGTGTTGCAACGAAAATACAAATACGAGATAGTGTTGCACGGGAGTTTTGATCCCTGACAGTAGCAGAACAACAGTTGCTAGGTAGGGAGGCAGCACTCGTTCCCAGATGGCCCTCCAGCTGAGTAAGAGAGATTGAAATTGAAGCTGGAGTGGTGCAGCGGATCGAAGCAGAAGAGACGAGGTGAAGCAGAGTTCGACACTGAGTGAGGAGGCGCCTCTACACTCCACCGTACTGTATCATCAGCCCGAGTGGTGAGTAAGGCACGTAGTTAACAATACATGTTCGCTGTAGCCTGTGTACTGGTTGGTTTGTTCATTTGGTTTATTAGTCAAAAATGCTTCGACTCGCTTGTCATGGTTTCAATTCCTACCCGCTCCGTGGTTTCTTCGATCTCTAAAATAGGTTGTTAGGTAAGACACATACTATTTTAATATTCTAAAATAGGTATTATAGCAGATGCCTGGCGGAGGCTGAGATGGGCGCCTCGCTCACACAGGCGACGCAGTACTTGCCAGGTAGAAACTAGCACACTCGCGGCCAGGTAGCCCATGTTTGTACCTCGATCACCGGTTGACCTCTGAAATTACTCTGACTTAAGAGACCAGAAGACTTCAGGTACCACCAAAACAAGTAGAGTACTCGATTATTTTCATGATCGACCGAAGACCTTAAAGAAAATGAGCGACAGATCAAAACTGGCACCTATACACTCCAGTGACAATCTCATTGTTGGAAGCTGTTCACAAGAGGCTCTCTCAAGTTCTCGTGGAAACCAAAATTAACAGTCTATATAAAGTCACCAAGAGTGCACCTACTCATGACAGTAGCTGCTGGAATCCTTCCCTAGTAACAGTGAACCAGCGCTGAAAACCTTAATCCTTTCACATTAGGCGTTCTCAGATTACAAACTATAAGCACTTGAAGGTATCCCTCTTTAGGGATACTTAAAAATCCTTCAGGCTAAAACTGCTCTTCCTGCTTCATCTTTTTCCCCTCCTCACCTGTCATCCAGTCATGAAATCTCTGGTGGTAGGAGAGAGGTGCCTTGAGGTAATCCAGGGATCCTGGAACGGGAGCTAAACTCTTGGACCAAACCTAATTACCACGTACTCTTCAGGTGAATATAATCTAGTCTTAGGAAAACTGTTAGATGAATTTTTTTTTCAGCAGCAGAAAACATACGTTGTAGAAGTGCTTATTGGCACATTTCGCTCTGCTTAGAACTTTATCCAGTCACGATAAACGAGCGAAACGTTGTAGTAATTAAAGCTTGTTATGTAAAGTGTCTTCTTAACTTCCCAACTGCGCCCTGTTCTCCCTCTGGGTTAACCTCGTGTGTAGGTGAGGTGTGTCAGCAAGCTGTGGGATCAGCAGGTCAGATAGTCACATTCCTAAGGATTAGGGATGTGCAGGGCAGTGACATCACTAGTCTGCCAGGGTGTGAGGGTAGCAGGAATAGTCAGAGACCCAAGGTAGACTGTCTGTTTCTGTCAGTGTATCAGTCTCTCAGTCTCACAGTCTTGATAAGACAATATAAAAGACGACAAATGTGAAATAAAACCTTGACAGTAATATTTTAATCAATGTTTTTGACACAAAATACTTCATGGCGAAAAGTTTCTCAGGAAAATATCCTATTACTAGTGTATATTTCAAAATAAGCTAAAAAAAAAAACCTGCCTCACCCAAAATTCTGGGTTACAGAATTTTTTCTCAGCTCAATATTTATCTTTGGGATGACTGCAACAATATCCCAGGGAGGGGGTGCCAGGCCGCCTCCCTCGGGATGGGTGAAAATGTCAGTCTTACTGAATATTGTGATATTCATTAAATACACGATTGTGTATTTTATAATTTTTTTTTGTATTATCACTATCATATTATGCATCATGTGTGTCATGTGTCATACGTGTCATTATGTGTCATGTGTAATATTATGAAGTATACTTAGTGATTATTTTACAAGGCGCTAAACCGTGTGGGGACACCGAGGGGTATATACCCCTCAGTGTGAGGTACACCCCTCGGTGTGGGGACACCGAGGGATATACTTCTCCCAGCGTATATATAGTTTACTTCAATCCCTATTTTAGGGATTTAAGTATTCTTGTCTGGTGGTGACAAGGTCACGCGCACCGTTAATGACCCTAGTCTGGTTGATAGGCTTTAAACCCCACTAACTAGCGTAAACAGTGCGGGGCCAATCATTGGAATGAGGGATAGTAACTATCCTCCGTCCTTGACTACTAACCACTGTCACGAGATGGTTCAAGTAGAACCAGTGAACCACTGTCCCAGTTGCACCGGAGCCTAGTGGTTCACCGGGACATTTTGACGACTTTAGATTGAGAGGGTTGTTATAATCGTGAAACACTAAACATGTAGGGGTTTTACAGAACCCGACGATCCAAGGGAGGGGAGATCAGCTCAAATTCTTTGGATCAAGAACTCTTTAATGATGCAACACCACCTGCAGAAGTATAGACTGGAGGGTGTGAGGTGGTGCTCCTCAACTGTGACTGGAGGGTGTGAGGTGGTGCTCCTCAACTGTGACTGGAGGGTGTGAGGTGGTGCTCCTCAACTGTGACTGGAGGGTGTGAGGTGGTGCTCCTCAACTGTGACTGGAGGGTGTGAGGTGGTGCTCCTCAACTGTGACTGGAGGGTGTGAGGTGGTGCTCCCCAAATGTATGTCAGGCCTAGTGTCTAATCGGCATGTGCCTAGGACAAAATGGTAACTAACTGGAGGGTGTGAGGTGGTGCTCCATAACTATGACTGGAGGGTGTGAGGTGGGGCTCCACAACTGTATGACTGGAGGGTGTGAGGTGGTGCTCCATAACTATGACTGGAGGGTGTGAGGTGGGGCTCCACAACTGTATGACTGGATGGTGTGAGGTGGGGCTCCACAAATGTATGACTGGAGGGTGTGAGGTGGGGCTCCACAACACTCCACTACTGTTCCCACATCACTAAGTTTACTCAGGTATACACAAATACAGTTACATATATTATCATACATAGCAACATAAGTGTAGAGAACCTAGGATAACCCAAAAAGTCAGACAGAGTGACTTATTTCCATTGTTGTCCTGACGACAATGGAGACCCATCTTACCCTCAATATGAAGAAGTAAAGAGGCAGCCATCTCACCTCATTTGTTAGTACAATATTACAATAGTATATTTGGTCAATGAGTAAGGGATCTGATTCTATAAGGATTTAGATTTTGCTGTTGAAGCAGCTAGTTTATTTTGCACGCCATATCCATTCTGTGGATCTTAGCGCAAGAGCATATGAACACACAAAAGACCTAGGAACTAGGCCTCAATATTGTTAACAAAGAGTACATCTGGATATATATCTACAATTCACTTATAAGCTGTAAGCAAATCTTGGAAATTTGCTTAATATGTCTAGTATCTTATTTTCATTAATAAAATATCTTGACGTATCACATACGTAGGTTCTTATACTCTCCATCTCTATATTCCTCAATAAGTGGACAATTAAGTACCCAGTGTACTGGCCATGTACTTTGCATCTGGTTTGATCATCTGCGTGTCTGCCAGACTGCAACAAGTACTTGCAACACAGCCAATTTTAATTTCATTATTTCTCTCCTAATGCTAGACACGCACACACCAAAGTTATATTCTACATTTTCCTTCTGGATGCCTTTTATGGCTAACTTATAAACTTTGTCTTGAAGGAGTAATCCAAAGAGTGATGAAATCCATACCAATTTTACAATAATTCCTTTTTCCAGGAATTATGGGTAACTATATTTGACTTCTTCATTGAGTATGCTGTTAGTCATTATGTGAGTCAAGAGTCTTCAATGTTGACATCATATCAAACTCAGTGTCATAAGTTAACTTTAGCGCCATTAGGATGGCAAACAATTCAGTACTATAAATTAACTGGAAAGGTACCATACAAATTATTAAAGATAAAAAAATACAATAAACTAAATTCAAGTTAATATTTACATTATAATATAGTCCTTGTTAGATTAATCAAAGTAAACCAGTCAAACTTCGATTTGTCTCAAACCGAACCTCTTCTTGGCTAGTGTCCCTGAGCTATAAAGGCCTCCACACCCCCTGTAACCTGTGGCTGGTGAGGTCAGCTCACGTGGGAAGCTCATCATTTGCCCATCCATAGAGACTGGAATCCCCTGACAGATCTAGTGTTAATTTTAGCAGCCTAAGACTCCTGTTTTCACAAACAAACTGGAGATCCCAGTCTCAAGATATTACACTGTCTGACTGGTGAATACGACTGGAGTATGAGGTAGAAATCCACAACCTACACTTCACAACTGTCTAATGGGTTCTTTATAATCTTTGATATTTGTCGTAGTCTCTCTTTCCGGTCCGCCCTTCCCTTGTCCAATTCACATGGCCTTGCATTACGTCAAGTCTATAATAATAATATAATATCTTTATTTACTACAAGTACATATACAAGGTATACAGCCATAGCTGACATCAATAACATACTACTATATAGAAAGTCACTTGTTACGCAGAGCATTTCGGGCAAATTAGGTCAGTTTTGTCCCAGGATGCGACCCACACCAGTCGACTAACACCCAGGTACCCATTTTACTGATGGGTGAACATAGACAACCGGTGTAAGGAAACACGTCCATTTTAACGCTAATTTAACCACGTCTGTAGTCTTCTGAGGTCTCCCTGTCCTCTACAGTTTTAATTCTTCTCATTAGGTTTACATTAGCCGCACTCGTCCTGATAAGCGTGACTTGTTGTATACCTTTACTACTGGATCACACAACGGTTTTGTTCCTTCTCTCAGTACTTCTGCAGACATGTTATTTGGTCCCATTGGTTTTGCTACATCAAGCTCACTAAGTCACGTCACCTTCTGAACTAGTTTGACAACGGTTTCTCACGTAGTTTTAAGTAAGTATGAGAGGACTCACGTGGCTGGGAGAGTGTAAGTCCGTCAAGCGTCAAATTTAGAGGAAGGTTCACGAGCTGAGAGTCGCCCTTACAACAACAACAACAACATACTCGAGTCCCTCCCTCTCCCCCTCTCACACATTCATCTAGCTACTCTGATCCTATCATCACCTCAACATTGGAGGAGTCACCTGAGTCTCCGTCAACTACCATCTTAGCCTCATCAATCCTCCGTCTCCAGTGTTTGCCACTATAGACAAACAAGGCTGTTTACACATTGAGGTGGCTATCCAACAGGTAGGCCTAAGGAAACTAGAGGCAATGTTGAAATTCTCAAAGAAATTGGAAAGGGGCGAAATGCTATTCAAGAAATAGGGAAAAAACAGTCACTTTTTTGAGTAATATGGTGAACTCACTCACCCTGTGTGTGTGTGTGTGTGTGTGTGTGTGTGTGTGTGTGTTAGTTACCATTTTGTCCTAGGCACATGTCGATTAGACACTAGGCCTGTTGAATATGCGTGTGCGCGCGCTAGTTTTTTTTTACATAAATCAGTTTACAGCCCAAGAGCTGTTATCCTACCTCAGATGATTTCAAATCCCAGCTCTAAGGTATACTACCACCCCCAGGATGCCACCCACGACGACTAACACCTACTTACTGCTAGGTGAACAGTGACATCAGGTGTAAGAAAGCATGCCCAACAATTCCACCAATGCCGGGGATCAAACCCCGGATACTCAGTGTGTATGAGCTGAGTGCGCTTTTACCAGAGTTGTGCTTGTGATGTCACTTTCTCCATCTTTGTAGCTACACTGTCACAGTTATACTGTTGTTGTCCTGTCTTCAGTGTTTGTAGCTACACTGTCACAGTTATACTGTTGTTGTCCTGTCTTCAGTGTTTGTAGCTACACTGTCACAGTTATACTGTTGTTGTCCTGTCTTCAGTGTTTGTAGCTACACTGTCACAGTTATACTGTTGTTGTCCTGTCTTCAGTGCTTGTAGCTACACTGTCACAGCTATACTGGTGGTGTAGTCTTCAGTGTGTATTTGTCACATTTGTTACACATCTCAGCTGGTCAATAAGCTACCTCCTACCAGACACCATTCAAGTGTTTTCCCTCAAATTATAAAAATAAAATTATAGGTTTCCTTTTTTTCAGCATTTCTTCGTCAGCTTTGTAAAGAGAGTATGTGGAGCAAGTATGTGGAGCAAGTATGTGGAGCAAGTATGTGCTGACGTCACTCAGTGTAGTCTTATTGGGTCAATACTTGATGAAGGTCTACACTGAGCTGATTGTCGTCAGGATACACACTCGCTCTGTATACTGCCTCTGTATTATACAGACACCACTGACCAGTCAAACTTGTTGGGTATTAAAAAGTGTTAGCGGTTAATGGAATCCCGTAGCTCGATTGGTAGCGCACCCAGCTCACACACTTAGGTCCGGGGGTCGATCCACGGTATGGGTGGAAATATTAGGACGTGTTTCCTTAAGACACCGGCTGTCCATGTTCACCTATCATTAAAACAGGTACCTGGGTATTAGTCGACTGGTGTGGGTCGCATCCTGGGGACAAAATTGACCTAATTTGCCCGAAATGCTTTTCATAGCAAGGGGCTTTCTATATAGCATTATGTCATTGATGTCAGCTAGGTCTGTATTCCTTGTACATGTAGAAATAAAGATAATAAATAATAATAATAATGAACTAAACAAAAAAGGCCATACCGTGACTGGAACAATTCACAAATAACCCGCACATAGGATAAAGAAGCTTATGGCGACGTTTCGGTCTGACTTGAGTGTGACTAATGGTCCAAATCGGACCGAAACGTAGTCATAAGCGTCTATATCCTATGTGCGGGTTATTTCTGTATTGAAAACTGAGTTCAGTCCTATGCGTTACAATGTTCTTTATATTATTTACACTATTTTCTCCAGGAGTTTTTCTCGTCATGGCATCGGCTAAATAAATCATGGGTGCGCTATAAATTCATTAATCACTGTACACCACTACAGAGTGATGATGAATCTAAAACATTCTGATTTATAATTTCGTATCTTTTAATTATCCTATATTATATTACTGATCACGAATGTTGACACTTGGTCTGGCATACACTTGGTCTGGCATACACTTGGTCTGGCATACACTTGGTCTGGCATGCACCTAGTCTGGCATGCACCTAGTCTGGCATGCACCTAGTCTGGCATGCACCTAGTCTGGCATGCACCTAGTCTGGCGTGCACCTAGTCTGGCGTGCACCTAGTCTGGCGTGCACCTAGTCTGGCATGCACCTAGTCTGGCATGCACCTAGTCTGGCATGCACCTAGTCTGGCATGCACCTAGTCTGGCATGCACCTAGTCTGGCATGCACCTAGTCTGGCATGCACCTAGTCTGGCATGCACCTAGTCTGGCATCCACCTAGTCTGGCATCCACCTAGTCTGGCATCCACCTAGTCTGGCATCCACCTAGTCTGGCATCCACCTAGTCTGGCATCCACCTAGTCTGGCATCCACCTAGTCTGGCATCCACCTAGTCTGGCATCACCTAGTCTGGCATCCACCTAGTCTGGCATCCACCTAGTCTGGCATCCACCTAGTCTGGCATCCACCTAGTCTGGCATCCACCTAGTCTGGCATCCACCTAGTCTGGCATCCACCTAGTCTGGCATCCACCTAGTCTGGCATCCACCTAGTCTGGCATACACAAGATCTGGCAGTAACTAAAGAGATGTCATATAATCAACATTTAAATATCAGTCAAATTGTTCATGGACATTTAAACATAAAATCTCAAGTCTGCCAAGAAAACTTGAAAACTTAATGCAGAAAACGTCTCCTGGTTTCTTACTTCCTTCATAAGACCGAGCGCTAACACCAGAGAAGTGTCAATGGCATCAAATACCGACATGTTAACAACACACAGCAGTTTGTGGCGTTTTATTGGGAACTGATGACATGAGAATTGACATAATCCCTTGGTAGACGATACATGGTTTCAATAAAATGGTGATCACCACAAAGTGTATCTCGTTAATAAACCCGGAAGGGTCGTAAGGAGCTTGAGGAATGGAAGGCCATCAAGATCGAGCCACTGGGAGGATTAGTCTAATTCCTTGCATCAAGGGCCCCTCACTGGCATCAAGGTCCCACGAGGAGACAGGTCCTGCAGTTGGAGGAGCTGCAAGGTCACCACACTTACAACACTCCGTATTTAGGAGTGAAGCGCTAAACTCGAAAGGGTATTATTAATCAGCCTCACAGAGCACTCAGGAGGCCGAGACTCTTCAAGGTTCATTATCAGAGGCGAGGTGAAGGGTTCTCTGAGCGGCGGCAATCCGAAGCGCTCTGAATGCGCAATGGTTCACCGTGAATGGATCAGCAGAGCTACACTAATGGTCCATTGTCTTCGGATTACCACCACACTCTCCAGCAAGACTGTCACTGCATTAGCTTATTGTTGACAGCCGCCTTCACCAGCTTCCATGAAGTCGTTGGCCAGGACTCTGAGTGTAGAGGTTTATGAGTGAGCTTAGGTGAGGGGTGGGTGGCGAGAGGTAGGCGGTGTCAGGTGAGGGGTAGGCGGTGTCAGGTGAGGGTAGGGTGTCAGGTGAGGGTAGCGGTGTCAGGTGAGGGGTAGGCGGTGTCAGGTGAGGGGTAGGCGGTGTCAGGTGAGGGTAGGCGGTGTCAGGTGAGGGGTAGGCGGTGTCAGGTGAGGGGTAGGCGGTGTCAGGTGAGGGGTAGGCGGTGTCAGGTGAGGGGTAGGCGGTGTCAGGTGAGAGGTAGGCGGTGTCAGGTGAGGGGTAGGCGGTGTCAGGTGAGGGGTAGGCGGTGTCAGGTGAGAGGTAATCGGTGTCAGGTGAGAGGTAGGCGGTGTCAGGTGAGGGGTAGGCGGTGTCAGGTGAGGGGTAGGCGGTGTCAGGTGAGGTACGTATGATATTTGAAGAGAACTTTAAGCTTGTTTGTCCCTCAGCATCCTTGTCACTTCAAAAAAGTATATACAAAAAAACAAAGAAAACGAATAAACACAAAAAAACACTACCATGAATAAAACACAATGCAAATAAATACTCCACTATAAAACTTACCATAATCAACATTAGTTAAAAGTTCAGTTTCATTTATCATAATCAGTAATCATAAAACTATAACAAAAGCAAAAAAAAAAAAAACTAACGCCGTGGGTAAACTATTTTTTTCCCCCGTCAACTACACACCAAACGTTGCAAGGGGAGGACTGGGAGAGGGGGGCGACGAACCCCCTGCAGAAAGTTGACCGTGGGCGAGATGAGTGCATCCTATCTTCATTTATTGCAGTTGTCTCAGTGTGATGATTCCTGTTTCAGGGCGGCCAAGCACACACGTCCTGTGAAGCTTTGTGTAAAATGCTGCTACTCTGAAGGGCCCACTGGGTCTGCCACTTCCCTGGACATACCTCTGTATGAGGATCATCAAGTTGCTGATTGGCAGAAGTCTGTTGTAGATCATGACAACATGGCCTGGAGATCAACATGCCTTTGGTGACAACATGGCCTGGAGACCAACATGCCTTTGGTGACAACATGGCCTGGAGACCAACATGCCTTGGGTGACAACATGGCCTGTGGACCAACTTGCATTGGGTGACAAAATGGCCTGGAGACCAACATGCCTTGGGTGACAACATGGCCTGGAGACCAACATGCCTTGAGTGACAACATGGCCTGGAGACCAACATGCCTTGGGTGAAAACATGGCCTGGAGACCAACATACCTTGGGTGAAAACATGGCCTGGAGACCAACATGCATTGGGTGACAACATGGCCTGGAGACCAACATGCATTGGGTGACAACATGGCCTGGAGACCAACATGCCTTGAGTGACAACATGGCCTGGAGACCAACATGCCTTGGGTGACAACATGGCCTGGAGACCAACATGCCTTGAGTGACAACATGGCCTGGAGACCAACATGCCTTGGGTGAAAACATGGCCTGGAGACCAACATACCTTGGGTGAAAACATGGCCTGGAGACCAACATGCATTGGGTGACAACATGCCCTGGAGACCAACATGCCTTGGGTGACAACATGGCCTGGAGACCAACATTCCTTGGGTGACAAGAGAACTTTGAATCGTCATGCTGGGCATGGAGATAAGCTAACCAGTCCTAAGTTAGACCACAGTGTCGACAGAATTATTATTATAATCAAAACTAAGCTCTAAACCCAAGTGTAGACAGAAGCATAATAAACCAAGGCAAATAGAGCAAACTGCGAATGTGAACACAATGAGCAGCAATCCAGTAGAGCTAATAAGCTATCAGGAGAGCAGCTGGGATAGCATGGAGCTCTGCTGTAAACAGAAGACTTGCTTGGTAAACTGCCACAATAAGATCCTCACAGATGATCACATAAAAGCTACGAAGATCCTCGTTCTTCGACCCCTCAATGACGACCTTTATCCTCGAATTTTTATTTTTTATTTTTATTGACACATCGGCCGTTTCCCACCGAGGCAGGGTGATATGAAAAAGAAGAAACTCTTTCGTCATCATTCCCTCCATCACTGTCTTGCCAGAGGTGTGCCTACACTACAGTTAAAAAAATGCAACATATCGCCACTCTTCCTTCAGAGCGCAGGCACTGTACTTCCCACCTCCAGGACTCTAGTCCGACTAACTGGTCTTTAGTTCTGACAAATTAGCCATAAAGTCGTCACTGCGGTTCAACACTTTGGGGTCATCACAGACAGGAAAGCAACAGAGAGGAAAGCAACAGACAGGAAAGCAACAGAGAGGAAAGCAACAGACAGGAAAGCAACAGAGAGGAAAGCAACAGACAGGAAAGCAACTATAACAAAGCTTCTTTCCCGGGGGATATAAGGGTTACTTTGCATACTTGATCAGATGAACATACTCCCAGAAGGAACACAAGTTGTTCCTTCTGGGAGTATGTTTATCTGATCAATAGGTCACTATCAGAGGAGTCACCACCAGGCAGGCAGAGAGAGGGTGGCAGGAAAGGGGTACTGGGGAAGGCAAGGGGTTAAGACTCCAGCACAGGTAACTGAGGCAACGGGTCGCGCATACCATCACTCCCAATTATTTCGTAAATTGAAAATGTCTAGTTAATTGTACGTCACGTCTTTCCCAATGTCATGGTGAAGGGGCTCGGGACAGACTGGCTCAGGACGGGGTGGGACGGGGCTGGAAGAAGAGACGGGTTGGGGCGGGACGAGACGGGCTGCGGCAGAGAGACGAGTTGGGACAGAGGCGACCCCTGCGGCAAGTAGGGCTGGGATGGAAGGAACGAAGTACCTTAAGGTTCCGCAGATCCAGGCGTAGAAAATGTACACTAAACTTAATTACCTTCCTTTGTGTACCTACTTTACTCTTGTATTTTATCTTATTCTGCTTCACCAATATTTCTAGAAAGCCGCATTTTAGTAGCAACAGGTTGATCAACCTGGAGAAATAGAGTAACTGAAAGAAATAGGTAGAGCAACTGAAAAGAGAAACTGGAAAGAACAGGTAGAGAAAAATACTCCCCAATCTCCCTACATGAAGAAGGCAGCTGGGTTGCTCAGGGCTTATCTCATCAGAACTAAGCTCACCAGGGCTGAGCTCACCAATTTGCAACTAATTTCTGTTACAGTAGTGTGCAAATTAGTTGGGACAGGAGTAAATTTTGAGATTATCTCATAATATGTCTTAGCCTCCGTCTTAATTAATGTAGTTTGGGTTCTTTTCTTTTCAGAAGAGTTTGCTACCGACTTCTGGCAAGCATCCAGCTGCTGAAATTAATAATGGATATTACACCTAGGAAACGTGCAAGTATTGTAGCTCCTGGAAAATATACTGATTTTAGTATCGGACAGATCGCCGAAAATTTGAGCCTAGCAAAGTCAACCCTCTGGTGATTATGGTGACTGTCCAGGATTATGTGGAAGGAAACGCAAGACACCTCACGATGACTAGGTTATAAGAAATAGTATGAAGGATCCCAAGAAAACCAGCAAAGATCTACAGAGATATTTGGCTTCAGCTGGTGTAAATGTTGATTCTTCAACTGTACGATGAAGGCTCTCTGAAGTTGGCAGAACTGCAAGAAAGCCGGTAAAGAAACAGTTGACCGCTGCTAGTCATATCTTACTAAATCTGTCATATCATTACCATGTATTTTTCAGATTAACATTAGTTTTCCAAATAAGGTTAAGTTAGGTTCTCTAAAACTGACAGCCACTGATCGCGTTACACATAACTGGCAGAATTTCAATGCTTAAGGTACCTTCGCCTGTCACCTCATGTGACTGTCTTTGTATCAGTGAAATGATGTCTGTGAATAAGAGGACGGAACGAGACTCGTATTGCAAAGGCTCCAAACATTAGGTACGTAATGTATCCATACCAAAGCCATATCCCTAGATGAGGGACAGTATTTAGGAAGTTTAGCAGGAATGACCTGGCCAAGGAATAGAACTGGTAACCTTGGATGGTACATGTCAAATACAGACATAACATGGTTTGCCAGTAAGCCCCTTCCCCCGGGGTACAGTGGGAGAATTTGTATAAATTTGTAAAGTTTAGAAAACGACAAATTGGAAACGTTTAGAAAGTTGATGAGTTCTCTGTATAGGACTGAAGCCACTGGTTATGAAATGCTCCCAGATTAAAGGTTCCAAATGTTGCCCAAGTGTCTTAATTATCACGGTGGAAGAAGAACGCAGTGATGTCTGGCGAACACAAAGCATCCACTGTGATCGTAATGCGAGAGGCCCACGCCAGGACCCGATTACAGATCATTCCCAGAAATATCACCTGATCATAGGAAAGGTCCACAACCTGAACTAGCACACAGGGAACAGGCTATCCCGGGAGTAGGAAAATTAATAGCCACCCTCTTCCCAGTGAGAAACAGGCAGTTCTTAGAAGCGGCCCCACTTGGTACAACCCGCTCTAGCAAGTTCAATGTAGATTTCTCACATACCGTTGTCAGTTGATTTATATTGTTATCTATTTAAAATTATGCAGTTATAACATAACCTAATGTCAATAAATTAAATATTACTAAGAGACGATGACACCTAGGACCCACCAAGCTCACTCAGTGCAGTCGGATTATCACTAGTTGATGCTCCTGTAACAATCACCCATCCAA
>WNWK01007890.1:55000-89282 GCA_009830355.1 Cherax destructor
TTTATCTGCTTTTTAAACATTTAACCAGCCTTTAAAAAACAGCCAGTGTAAAATTTAGCTTTTCCTCAAAACGCTGGTGTCGCTAGACACACCTCCTTCCCTTGCGTTCTCTCTCTCAAACTGAATTAATCAAATTTAATATTGAAAAACCCTTGGCGCAAGGCAGACCCTTTTTAAAGTCGATGTTTCGCTCTGGGCAGAGCTTTATCGTGACTTGATAAAGCTTTACATAGATTTCCTCTCAGCCTACTAGCTGAGTTACTCATCCATATGACGATTAGTGGACGGAGGATCGAGCCTCTAGTACTTGCGCAGAATGACCCATCCGTGTTTAACAATTTACATACACAGCAGAAAAAAATAGTCAAGCGTCGTATATAATGTTTACGAAGCACAAAGTCTCTCTCCATCATACGTATTTCCAGCACCTCGTTCAACAACCAAATTTTTGTAATAATGTTGGTAGAATTACCCACAATATGTTAGGTTAAAGGACAAAAGTGCAACTAATGCGACATTTTACTGTAGCAACGTTTCGCTCTCTAGGGGCTTTTTCAAGACGTTATAGCTTGACAAAGCTCCTGGAGAGCGAAACATTGCCACAATAAAATATCCCATTCGCTGCACTTGTGTCCCTTTAACCATTTTTTTCTTATAGGCACAGATTCATAAAACTCATTCTGCTAATATAGAAAAAAATAAACTGAACCTTAAGATCTAAGCGTTTTAAGATGAGAATTTAGAGCGTATGCTCCTAGCCACCACGACACAATTGCCTTTGTGCTCCCAGGCTTTATCGAGTGATTGAAATTGGATTCGGGAAGTGTTCCTTTCGAGGCGTGAAATGGAATCTGGGAATCAGGAAGGAAGATTACCGACATCTGACGGCGGACACATCACCGATTCCCTTTTGATGCAAACTCCAATTTGCGGATCATTTGGAACACCAACGCTGCATTCAGAACTATTAAACCAACTGTGAGTGGTTACGCTCTTTAATGCTATATTTAGGCATGAAGGACTGCCAGGCCTGGCAATTTATTTATTAATGAGACATTTGTGCAACATTTGGGAATCTCTGTTGTGGGAACGTTTCGCCCGCCAGTGGTTTCTTGAGTCCAATACAGAGAAGATCAAATGTATTTTTGTCAACACCGTACATGTGGACTCCAGGCTGAGGCACTGATTACCTCGAACCCCTCATCAACATCCTCCTGGGAACCAGCCAGTCTTATCACCTTCAAAAACCAAAATGGTATTGCATCTCAATAAGCATTTTTCTTCAATAATTTGCCTTTTTTTTTTTTCTTTGTAAATGTGATCAAATTGGTGTTTTCCCAAAAAAATCTAAACATTTTCTTACAGGACTGTAGAGAATTTTAAATAGAATATAAATGTGAGAACCTAAAAAAAAGAAAAAAAAAGGGGCAGACGTGCCTTTTTTTCGTAACATTTCCAGCAACAATTTTGTTTGTTCTATGACAAAATTTCGATTATCACTCGAGAACGACGCGTTCGATCGGCTTCAGAATTTCAACGGCTTATTTGCATGTCTGTCTGCCCTATGAACGATAAGTCATTCCTATATTTTCGTTTGCGTGTGGTTCCTGGAGAAAGGTTTCCCATCCAGGACATTCTGACATTTTTAACCTCGTAATAACGTAGTATTTTAGCTCATCGCTTTATTTTCCCCTTGGTCCAAGGAACTGGATTTATCTTCCCCTTTTTTTGATCTGATTTGAATGCCTCCCATTCCATAAGCGCTATATCACCCCTACGAGCTTAACGCTTTCCTTAGATTAAAATTCCATTATCAACACCAACGATCTACAATGGATGACGCAGAGAATGAAATAGGTAGGACGTTCCATGGGTCTAGGCTGTGTAGGCACAGATTTTGTTTTTGTTTAACTGGAAAATGCATCTTGTGGTCGGCTTTAAACTTTTAAACTGATGTGTTGACGTCAAGGGAAACAATCTCTCGATGTTAGATGGTTTAAGTTGTCATGTGCCAATTTTATTAATCAAACTGGTTTCTGTGAACTAATTGGGTAATGTATTAATATTGGTAGAATTACCGACAACATGTTAAGTAAAAGGACACAAGTGTAACTAATGTGATATTTTATTGTGGCAACGTTTCGCTCACCACTAACCGAACATAAAACTTGCTTTCTTAAAAGCTGATCGGTCTTTTAAGATATTGGAACTGAAATACTACTCTTCATGCTATAATATCCGAGGGTCACATGTGATTAGCTTCAAGCTTTCCATGTTCAATGCAACAACACAACTTCTAGAGAATGATACACTTGTGTTTGTGTCTCATTGTTCAGCTTGTCGGTTTTCAAACCCCATTTTCATCGCTACATCCGAGAAACTTCAAGCTTAACTTGCTTGGTTATTTTAAGTCACTGGTCTCTCTGAATGATCTGAATCAGACTGAAACCGTACGTGTCCTTATTTACAATTATTACCGAAGTAATTCGGATATTAGCTTCCATCTAACAATTTTGGTTATCCTAGGTTCTCTACACATATGTTGCTATGTATGATAATCTATGTAACTGTATATGTGTATACCTGAATATACTTGCATATTTATTTATGAGGACTTGTGAATGCCTCTTCTGATTCCCTTAGAAATCTTGAATACTAATATTTAGCTGTATTGTCAACTTATGCCGCACTCTGCACTATTCTACTGGCTTGCAATGAGGCACAAGAGACTTGGGGGATTGTGCAATACTGGGATAGCTTCCTGGGATTCCAGTCGCTTGCAATGAGGCACAAGAGATTGGGATAATGCAATAATGCTGCTTCTGCAGCAGCAGCAGCCAGTGATAGCTGCTGCTGACCCATTACTGGCTATAGGAATATCAACCACCAGCGAGGTGACATCACGGGGAAGATAAACTGAAAAATGGTCTGGTGGTACCGACAAGATGTGGAAAAAAAAGACATGTGCAGTTCAGGACATTTATGTGAGGACACGTTTCTCCACGAGTGGCTTCAGACTGAAGAAGCCACATGTGGCGAAACGTTGCCTGTAATCTATGTCCTGAACTGTACATAAGTCTTTTTCATAGGCCATTCAATACTCGAGTGACAAGTGGCCTTCAACAAGAATAATAAATAATCTAATTTGTATAATCCTAAACCAATATTCAAATTAAAATCAAAACGAGTTTTTTTTATGAATCTTGATTCAATTATATTTCAACCATAGACCCGCTTAATACAACTTTCTCGGCCTTTTGAAAATCAACTGGTTAAAATCTCTCGCATGAATAAACAACATTAGACTTGTTTCTGTGTATTCACGTGAGGTTAAGACAACGTATACACTGTACGATTTACGTAAAAACTGACTAGATAACATTTTCCTAACCCGATAAATATAAATACGTACCCGTGTTTATTGAGATTATAATATTTATAGTATAATAGTATGTATACAGGGCGGTAAAAGTGGGGTAGAATTACGTACATGGTTCCAGCACGTTATAATTTGCTGATGTGCCTAAAAGTGGTGTTTGTTGAGGTGGTGTTTATGGAGGTAGTGGATGGTTTTGGAAGTGGAAGGAAGGGAGGGTAGGGAGAGGTGATGGGTGGGATTTACCTCACACGTATCCACACACAGTACGGCTCCTCCCCCACACACAGTACGGCTCCCACACACAGTACGGCTCCCACACACAGTACGGCTCCCACACACAGTACGGCTCCCACACACAGTACGGCTCCCCCACACAGTACGGCTCCCCCACACAGTACGGCTCCCACACACAGTACGGCTCCCACACACAGTACGGCTCCCCACACAGTACGGCTCCCACACACAGTACGGCTCCCACACACAGTATGGCTCCCACACACAGTACAAGCACACCACACATGTGTTAGATCATTCAGTAGTCCTGCCAAAGTAGGAGGTGCTGGAACTTTTCGACGCTCACCTCAGCCATCAGTGGCAAAGTCAAACATCGCATTTCTGGCCACAAAAGTCTCAATAATACAATATATTTGGAGCCGACAGCGGCTTGTTTGAGTTTGACCGCTGGTTATTGACCGTGTTGCCCCAGAGTATTAAAAATAGGAATTCCTAGCAACGATGTGAATTATTTACAGATACTTGTACCTCTCTGCTGGACACTGCAGTGTATGACACGACCAGCAGTGGCATACATGACCTGCAGTGTCATTCATGACCTGCAGTGTCATTCATGACCTGCAGTGTCTTATGACCTGCAGTGTCATTCATGACCTGCAGTGTCTTATGACCTGCAGTGTCTTATGACCTGCAGTGTCTTATGACCTGCAGTGTCTTATGACCTGCAGTGTCTTATGACCTGCAGTGTCTTATGACCTGCAGTGTCTTATGACCTGCAGTGTCTTATGACCTGCAGTGTCTTATGACCTGCAGTGTCTTATGACCTGCAGTGTCTTATGACCTGCAGTGTCTTATGACCTGCAGTGTCTTATGACCTGCAGTGTCTTATGACCTGCAGTGTCTTATGACCTGCAGTGTCATCCACGACCAGCAGTTAGTTAAAAACACCTAAATTAGACCAGTATCCACAGAATATCTAAACACAAGCATTTCATTCTTTCTCTCTCTCTTCTCTCTCTCTCTCTCTCTCTCTCTCTCTCTCTCTCTCTCTCTCTCTCCGCTCTTTCACTACCTATTTTTTCTTGCTCTAAGCATCGTGTTATTTTCTATATTCACTTCAGTTCTTCTATTAACACCCTCTCAAAATCCTCTACCAATGTATACAACTTTTCTTCAGAGTCTCCCAGAGGAACAGCATCATCAGCAAAGAGCGACAATGACGACTCCCACTTGGTATTAGATTCATTATTTTTTAACTCTGTAGAGGATGACATGTCTCAAGAGTTGGGCGTCTTTACTCTTGTAATAATGTTGGTAGAATTACCCACAATGTTGGGTAAAAGGACACAAGTGTAACTAATGTGATATTTTATTGTGGCGAAACGTATCCGCAATAAAATGCTACACTAGTAACACTTGTGTCCTTTTGTCTCTACTGTTGAATGAAACTTTTTGCCTACAACAGAAACGTCTTCTTCCACACCTGTTTCAGTATTTGACTGAGGAAGTCTACTGTGTAGGCGATAAGTTTCAATCAACAATGTTAACCAATTGTTGCTCATGTGTCTTTCTCTTCAACTTTTCGGTATCCATTTTCAACATGCAACTTTTAAATAAATTCTCAACACCTTTCCCTGCCTACAGGTGCTACACGGGCTTAGCGCTTCCCAATATAATAATAATAATAACCCCAATACCATAGCCATCAATCACATTCTGTTAGCTCATTAACACATTAAACAATCACAGGGACTTGGTACATCTGTGTCTAAAACCAATTTCATGAGTCACTCACCAATTTCTTCCCAATTATTCAGTAATGTGAGGTTCGTTGCCTGCATTAAAACTATATTTTAATATCCCGCTACATCTTATATATTGCTTCCCTATTATACCATTTATTGTAGAAATAGGTCAGCAGTTTCTATTTGATAACTTGAGGACTCCTCTGTTGATCGGCTTCAAACTTTCAACTCTGGTGTGTCCTGGAGATAAATGGTATAAAATACCGACACGATGGAAAAATAAACATGCCATATAACGCCATCCTTTATTGTCAATAAAGAGTCGCACTATATTGCACTTGTGTTTATTTTTCTACCTGGTGAATCTATTTACAACGTTCCAATTGTTGTCAGTGTAAAACCAACAATTCAATTATTAAAAAAACCTGTTTAATTTACCTTGGTTATAACTTAATATATATTAACAAGTAGCTGCTGTTTTTTGTGTCTTGTTGGTGCGAATTTATCAATTTTCTAACAGTTAAAAAAGGAGGTGTTTTTGGCTTCCGAGAGATAACTGGAGGATAAGTCTTTTGATCGGCTTCAAACTTTGCTAACTCGTCTAGCTTGCTGCGTAACCCCCCCCTCATATGTTAATTAAATTAACGAACTCGGGATACTGGTTTCCGTGCGATAACTTGATAATGCCTCTTTTGATCGGCTTCAAACTTTCGCTGTTGGAGTGTGTTCCTAAGTGGATGGTTTGAATTGGTTTTGGAACAGCATTCTGACATCTTAATAAAGAATCGTTCAGGACCCTGTACACTGTGTACGTTAGGCCCATACTAGAGTATGCAGCACCAGTTTGGAACCCACATCTAGCCAAGCACGTAAACAAGACTAGTCCCGGAGCTACGGGTTATGTCCTACGAGGAGAGGTTAAGGGAAATCGACCTGACGACACTGGAGAACAGGAGAGATAGGGACGACATGATAACGACATATAAGATACTGAGAGGAATTGACAAGGTGGACAGAGACAGAATGTTCCAGAGATGGGACACAGCAACAAGGGGACACAGTTGGAAGTTGAAGACTCAGATGAATCACAGGGATGTTAGGAAGTATTTCTTCAGTCACAGAGTGGTCGGGAAGTGGAATAGTCTGGGAAGCGATGTAGTGGAGGCAGGTTCCATACATAGCTTTAAGAAGAGGTATGATAAAGCTCATGGCGCAGGGAGAGTGACCCAGTAGCGGCCAGTGAAGAGGCGGGGCCAGGAGCTATGACTCGACCCCTGCAACCACAACTAGGTGAGTACAGCTCCATCACACACACACAAAGCTCCATCACACACACACAAAGCTCCACCATCACACACACACACACAAAGCTCCACCATCACACACACACACACAAAGCTCCACCATCACACACACACACAAAGCTCCACCATCACACACACACAAAGCTCTACCATCACACACACACACAAAGCTCCACCATCACACACACACAAAGCTCCATCACACACACACACAAAGCTCCATCACACACACACACAAAGCTCCATCACACACACACACACAAAGATCCACCATCACACACACACACACAAAGCTCCACCATCACACACACAAAGCTCCACCATCACACACACACAAAGCTCCACCATCACACACACACACACAAAGCTCCATCACACACACACAAAGCTCCACCATCACACATACACACACACAAAGCTCCACCATCACACACACACAAAGCTCCACCATCACACACACACAAAGCTCCACCATCACACACACACACAAAGCTCCACCATCACACACACACACACAAAGCTCCACCATCACACACACACACACAAAGCTCCACCATCACACACACAAAGCTCCACCATCACACACACACACAAAGCTCCACCATCACACACACACACAAAGCTCCACCATCACACACACAAAGCTCCACCATCCACACACACACACAAAGCTCCACCATCACACACACACACACAAAGCTCCACCATCACACACACACACACAAAGCTCCACCATCACACACACACACAAAGCTCCACCATCACACACACACACAAAGCTCCACCATCACACACACAAAGCTCCACCATCACACACACAAAGCTCCACCATCACACACACACACAAAGCTCCACCATCACACACACACACAAAGCTCCACCATCACACACACACACACAAAGCTCCACCATCACACACACAAAGCTCCACCATCACACACACACACAAAGCTCCACCATCACACACACACACACAAAAGCTCCACCATCACACACACACACAAAGCTCCACCATCACACACACACACAAAGCTCCACCATCACACACACACACAAAGCTCCACCATCACACACACACAAAGCTCTACCATCACACACACACACAAAGCTCTACCATCACACACACACACAAAGCTCCACCATCACACACACACACAAAGCTCCACCATCACACACACACACAGCTCCACCATCACACACACACACAAAGCTCCACCATCACACACACACACAAAGCTCCACCATCACACACACACACACAAAGCTCCACCATCACACACACACAAAGCTCTACCATCACACACACACACAAAGCTCCACCATCACACACACACACAAAGCTCCACCATCACACACACACACACAAAGCTCCACCATCACACACACACACAAAGCTCCATCACACACACACACACAAAGCTCCACCATCACACACACACAAAGCTCTACCATCACACACACACACAAAGCTCCACCATCACACACACACACAAAGCTCCACCATCACACACACACACACACAAAGCTCCACCATCACACACACACACAAAGCTCCACCATCACACACACACACAAAGCTCCACCATCACACACACACACACAAAGCTCCACCATCACACACACACAAAGCTCTACCATCACACACACACAAAAGCTCCACCATCACACACACACACACACAAAGCTCCACCATCACACACACACACAAAGCTCCACCATCACACACACACACACACAAAGCTCCACCATCACACACACACACACAAAGCTCCACCATCACACACACACACAAAGCTCCACCATCACACACACACAAAGCTCTACCATCACACACACACACAAAGCTCCACCATCACACACACACAAAGCTCCACCATCACACACACACACACAAAGCTCCACCATCACACACACACACACAAAGCTCCACCATCACACACACACACAAAGCTCCACCATCACACACACACACAAAGCTCCACCATCACACACACACACAAAGCTCCACCATCACACACACACAAAGCTCCACCATCACACACACACACACACAAAGCTCCACCATCACACACACACAAAGCTCCACCATCACACACACACACAAAGCTCCACCATCACACACACACACACAAAGCCCACCATCACACACACACACACAAAGCTCCACCATCACACACACACACAAAGCTCCACCATCACACACACACAAGCTCTACCATCACACACACACACAAAGCTCCACCATCACACACACACAAAGCTCTACCATCACACACACACACAAAGCTCCACCATCACACACACACAAAGCTCCACCATCACACACACACAAAGCTCCACCATCACACACACACAAAGCTCCACCATCACACACACACAAAGCTCCACCATCACACACACACAAAGCTCCACCATCACACACACACAAAGCTCCACCATCACACACACACAAAGCTCTACCATCACACACACACACAAAGCTCCACCATCACACACACACACAGTTCTCTATACCAAAAATACTGAAATATAATATACGTCCCGCTAATCCATATTGGCACAGTATTAGTGCCAAATATAATCCTGGGGGTGTTGCATTATATTTGTGTATTTTATCAGTACTGGTGTTTGTGCGTGTACAGTGTACACAGAAAATCCAACACTATTTTCAACCTCTATAGAATTCAATACTAGGAAAAACAGCATAAGCAAAAACTGGAAATGTAGATTAAGAGACTCACAGCATCGCTCACACAAGGATCAGAGGTGAACATAGGTGACCAGAGGTGACCAGAGGTGACCAGCGGTGACCAGAGGTGACACAAATCAGGTCCACTAGCATACAAAGTCATCACTACCCACGGGAGTTGAATGGTATACCACTCAAATATACCTACACGATTGAAAAAAATACATTATTATTGCATTCATTTGGCGGAGCGCTAAACATGTTGTGGATCGCACAACGCCTGGGGAATGGAATGCATTCAGGGTTTAACTTCTGGAATTGGAGCTCAGTCCAACTGTTAGACTAAAAGCTCAACAGCATTCTGGAAGCTCCCTTAAGGGAACGAAGCAGTGGAATACTATCCTATATTGGCAACGTTTTGCCCACACTGGGCTTTATCAAGCCACATATATGTTTACTGGCTAAACCCTACTATGTGGGCGAAATGTTATTAATAAAGGATCGGATTATACTGCATTTGTCTCTCCTCCCAACCGGAATCGATGTCAAAAATTTATACTTTAATTTAAATTAACATACTACGAGCAAAAGGAAACTAATTAGTGAAAACGTATCCATGTAATAAATGTTTGTAATAATAGCAGCAAAACTTGTGTGTCTTCTCCCAAGTTGCCACAAACGTTACCAGATCTTTGATGAACCTGTAAGTCTGTTACTAACACTTGTACAAAATGCAAACGCTGAACCTTGCGGCTCAAGCTGAACCTTGCGGCTCAAGCTGAACCTTGCGGCTCAAGCTGTACGTATATCTGAATACAGAACGTAAAAATAGACAGTGCAGATATCAGATTCTAGGTAAGCACAGTTAAACATAGCTCTGATAATTACCGATGATATTACCAAAAGCTGCCGGATATCAAGTCAACACAGCTATGTAAAATATTAACTTAGTGATTAGATCCTCGGTATATATATATATATATATATATATATATATATATATATATATATATATATATATATATATATATACACACACACAAGACAAGCCAAGGGGGATGGAAATCTTTGGCTAGAGATCTTTCACGTGTCTCCGTGCGTCATCAGGAGCTATGCAGTGTTGCAAGAGTAGCAACAGATGGAATGAGAGGAAGTTTTCAGAGTAAGGTAGCGTGGTGACGATACAAGGAACTTGCCGAATAAGCCAACTTCTTTAAAAATTAAACTTTTACAAAAATAATTATGGATAGTTAATTTTTCATTAACAATGTTAAATTGATCTTTATTTTTATACCAAAACTTAAAAAACCTCACCTAACCTCCCTAAAACTAATTTTTTTTAGCTAAATTCTGTAATATACATCATTGCTCAACTTAAATTTATTTATTACATTAAATCTATAATATATATTTTTTTTGTTATGCTCAGATCGATTTCCGCTGATTTATGGTAAACTAATTTTCATTCGTTTTATTCAGTAAAGTGAACCCTCGCCATATAGATCAAACTGGACGATTCGGCTTATTAGGCACAACATATATATGTATATTTACAAACATTATCTGTCAATCCACAGCAGGATTCAAACCTGCACACTGCATCAAAGAGCACAGCACTTTAGCATACTTAGATGCAGTGTGTGGAGGTTCGAATCCTGCTGTGAACTGAGAATGCGTGCGTGCGTGAGTGCGTGCGTACTCACCTAATTGTGGTTGCAGGTGTCGAGATTCAGCTCCTGGCCCCGCCTCTTCACTGACCGCAACTAGGTCCTCTCTCTCCCTGCTCCATGAACTTTATCATACCTCGTCTTAAAGCTATGTATGGTTCCTGCCTCCACTACATCACTTGCTAGACAATTCCACTTCCTGACTACTCTATGGCTGAAGAAATACTTCCTAACATCCCTTTGACTCATCTAAGTCTTCAACTTCCAATTGTGCCCCTGTGTTTCTTTGTCCCCTCTCTGGAACATCCTGTCTCTATCTACCTTGTCTATTCCCCGCAGCATTTTGTATGTCGTTATCATGTCTCCCCTAACCCTCCTGTCCTCCAGTGTTGTCAGGCCGATTTCCCTTAACCTTTCTTCGTAGGACAGTGTGTGTGTGTGTACTCACCTAGTTGTGGTTGCAGGGGTCGAGTCATAGCTCCTGGCCCCGCGTGTGTGTGTGTGTGTGTCGTGCCGAATAGGTAAAACTGGCCAATTAGCAAGAACTCGTTTAAAATTAAGTCCTTTCTAAAATTTTCTCTTATACGTTTAAAGATATATATTTTTTCATTTATGTTAATGTAAAAATTAATAATTTTGTACCAAAACAACCTTAGAAAACTTACCTAACCTTGTTATAACAAACGCAATTTAATTTAGCTTAAACAAGCACAATTAAATATATTTTTTTCGTTAGGTTCAGGATGATTTTTTCGAAATTACGGCATACACAAATTTTCGCTTGCCTTATTCGGCAAGAAGAGCGTTGCTATTTAAGCCAAAATCGCAAGTTTTACCTATTCGACACGACATTTTATATATATATATATATATATATATATATTACCCTGGAAGGATGGTAAGCAGATTGTTTGGGACACCTACTTACCATACTCCGCAGCTGAAGGGGGTGGAGCTGCCTGCCACATTGAGACCCAGAAAACCCGAAAATATGAAGACCTTTCCCCTTGCTATAACTTCATCCCAATAGGGTCGAGACCCTTGGAGCATGGTACAAGTGTGCTCTAAAGTTTCTCAAGGAGCTGGGTGAAAAACTCGTTATAGAAACCAAGGATCACAGGGCGGCCAGCTTCCTCTTTCAGAGACTCAGTGTTGCGATCCAGAGGGGAAATGCCTGCAGCATTCTGGGCACGCGGCCCACTGCCGGGGAGCTGGACAAAGTATTTGAGATGTAGCTCTGAGTTGTTATCTATGTTGTTTTACTCCCTATTGTATTCTTGTCAATGTATTTTGTCTTTAAATAAAGTTTATATATATATATATATATATATATATATATATATATATATATATGTATGTAACAAAACTGTTTCAGTAAGTCACGTAAGGAATGGTGTCGTTTTGAAAAGACTGCAGGTATTTTTACCTTAAGATATGCAAACTGATATGCTACTGATCAGAAAATGTTACAACCAAAGTTACCCAAAATTCAATGTGAATGAACAACTCTACAACATTATGTTTCAAGAAGCGTAATGCATTGTAAATATTGTTTGTTTTAGAGAAAGGAGGAACAAGAAGGAGCACTGCAACAGGCCTACTGACCCGTGAAAGGCATGTCTAAGTCACAACCACTTAAGAAGGAATACTACAGCAGGCGTACTGGCCCAGGCTTTTCACACAGCCAACTAACAAGAACCCACAGAACAATCAGCACTAGAGAATAGGCATATATACACGAAGTACCACATTACACGATCGTACACTACCACAGATACTAATTAAGCCAATCAACAAATGTTTCAGTAAAAGTACCAGGTATCGAAGGAAGAATTTACGGAAAATAGTATAAGCAGGTGCCTTGAAAACTCTGAAAATCCTACACCAAGCATTCTCTCTCTTAATATTTCATCCTACTAAATGTTAAATGGTAGGTAATAGCGTTGCCCCAGAAGTTAGCTTGTCCAAGAGAGACGTATCAGACAGCAATTGGTGACACTTCAAAAAGTTTGTTTTGAATCAATAGATAAAACATCCCAGTAGCCATGAAAATAGACTAAACTTAATCCTCACGAGAAATTTAAATTTAAATCCAACATACTATTATCACCATGGAGATAAATGGTGTAAAATACAGACACGATGGAAAATAAACATAAATGGAGTTTGATGTGATCCTTTACTGACTACGTTTCGCCCACACAGTGGGCTTTATCAAGTCATAACAGATCTGTTTGTAACTTGATAAACCCACTGTGTGGGCGAAACGTAGTCAACAAATGATCGTATAATACTGCATTTGTGTTTATTTTTCATTACTCCTATCATCATTTAAATACAGTCAAGCATAAACCCTTGCATAGAGAACCTAAAGTAAATATTAATACAATAATAGTACTATACCGACAAGCAGATAATTACGACAGATGAGACAGTGAGGTATGTGAAGAATGAGGAATTATATACAAAAGATGAGGTAGTCAGTCCCTCAGCCTCGGAGTTAGTGAAGACCACCGTAGTCTTGAAGAATCTCTTAATAAGAAATGTGTGTTTGATTTTATTGGGGCATCTTACGTTATATCTACGTAATGCGATTTCTGTGGCCTTAACATTTGTGCCCTAAACACCACTATACAAAATCTGAATGTTATATACCCAAAGTTTAAATAAAAATTACTTATTTAATCCTGTAAAGCAGATCAATGTTTTAGAGATCAGTTCGGCTGTTGATTTTGTTGTGTGTTGGTCCCAACTTGTGTTTTATGTGGAAGAAACTAGGAAAAATGAAATGCTGGCATTCACGCGATGATTTGAGAGTACTTTATCCAATTTGTTACAACTTTTCAACGCTGATAACTTGATATTGCAACTTCAGAGCTGCTCATGTTAGGAGCTTGGTGTGAGATAACAAGAGTATGTCTCTACAGTCTGGTAAAAGCATGTAGGCCAACTCCTTCCATCCTAAACCCTCCGACACCGCTTCTCCATCTTTTTCACCACCATTTCCTGAAGCATTGACCGCCACTGCTTCCTCACCACTGCAGCACCGACTCTACCCCACCACCACACCCTGTAACACCGCCACATCACATCGCCCTTAAGGTCCCCCACCGCCACTCTAAACACTGCCTCATCACCATTCCAACACCACCAATGCTGCTGCGCCTCACCACCAATACATCCAACATCATTCCTCCCCCCCGCCTCGCCTGCAGCAGGAGAGGGAAGCAGCAGGTCCGTCAGTGGCTGGTAAAATGGTGGTGTGTGGTGCGGGAAGCAAACAGCAGTGCCTTGTGGTTCAGGTATTGGAGATACGATGTTTATCCTGCAGCAATACTTCTGAGGGAGGCGAGCCTGTGGTGACGTTTACTTTGGCGTTTCCACTACGGAGATTCTCTCTCTCCCTGCACTCTCATTATTGCAATAACTCCACGCAATCACTTGATATATTACCAGTGACCAGAGTCGTGTTCCACAGCGTGAAGACCAGGTAATAGTATCACTTTAATGCTTCGTTTATTATGCATGTTTTAAACAAGAGAATTTGGATCCAACTCCCGACAACAATGATGAGAAATAAAACAGACTGCAAAACAACCTCTGTGTAGATGGCCACGAAACTCTTCACAGAGCGAGACGTTTTACTAACAGCAGCATCTGCAACCCGTCTCTCCATCATAAATGAGAATTTCAACATTCCGTCAGAGCAGCACATTAAAAAGGAGGTAAAAGAGATCGAACCCACATCCTTGAAAAGTGGAAATCCATGATAATACCGACTTACCCCACGGGGGTCTGTCCGTATGAAACAAATAACTTTAGTTAATTATGATAATCAAAACTAAGCGCAAAACCCGCAAGGGCCGTACAGCACTTCAGGGAAAGGTGTGCCTAAGGTTTAGTATGCTTGATCTGATACTAGCGAGGCTGGAGAGAATAACAGAGGTAAGCACATAAAAAAGAAGGAACATTGCAGCAGCCCTACTGGCCCATGCGAGGCAGGTCCAAATCTCCCACCGGCTTAAGCCAGAGTTAGTAAGGGCGGTGAGGAATACTAAAGGCAGTATAATACTATAATATCATTAGTTAAAAGGAATATAATATCGACAAGTTGAGGAGTAACTCCCATGTATAAAACATGGGAGTCTCTGGAGCGCTCAAGCGTTACTTCAGTCGTTACTCAACCCGCTTTTATGTGACCATCCAGACAACACAATTGTCTTGAAGTTGCTGTATGGCAGTTTTATTGAGAAGACGTTTCGACCACCAGGGACTGTCAGTTCTCATGATAATGAAGTTTTTGGTTTAGAAAGACACGAGAACGAACGCTAGGATATAAGAAAACGTTTCGGTCCTGACATCTTGATCCCTTTGATCAAGTAATCAAGGTTCCAGGTCCAAGGTCCAAGGTCCCAGGTCCAAGGTCCTTTTTAAACCAATTTGTCTATCAATTACTAAGGATTAGTCCAATAAAGCTCCTGGTGAGCGAAACGTCTTCTCAATAAGATGCCATAAACCGCATATTATCTCTTATTAACACACGTCGATATATAATATCAAAGACGAAGAAAGTTGACGATATCAACTTTGCAACAATATCTTAATCAACTTTGCAACAATATCTTAATCAACTTTGCAAAAATATCTTAATCAACTTTGCAACAATATCTTAATCAACTTTGCAACAATATCTTAATCAACTTTGCAACAATATCTTAATCAACTTTGCAACAATATCTTAATCAACTTTGCAACAATATCTTAATCAACTTTGCAATATCTTAATCACTTGCCCCAACAATATCTTAATCAACTTTGCAACAATATCTTAATCAACTTTGCAACAATATCTTAATCAACTTTGCAACAATATCTTAATCAACTTTGCAACAATATCTTAATCAACTTTGCAATAATATCTTAATCAACTTTGCAACAATATCTTAATCAACTTTGCAACAATATCTTAATCAACTTTGCAACAATATCTTAATCAACTTTGCAACAATATCTTAATCAACTTTACAACAATATCTTAATCTCGATCCAGTTGGTGTCGTGTCTTGGCTTATATTCACTTCCAGGAAACTGGACCACTGACTGGGCCAAGCGGCAATTCGGCCAGGTAATGGGCCGCTAACGGTAAACAACCCGGTTGAACAGGCAACCAACAGAGAAGCCCTGCCCATGGTCGGCCTGGGAGGTCCCTCGAAACTGGGCAAGGAAACGTTCCAGTATTGCGTCAGTGTTTACAACTTGCAAGTGCTGGAGGCGGGGAGTGAGGCTCGGGATGGAAGTAGCAACACTTCCCTGGTACTCAGGTGGACGAGGAACATGTGCAACACAATCTCCCTCCTGATTATAATATAAGTGGGAATGAAACTTACTTATTGGGGGAATGAAAGGTTATTCATGGGGGAATGCAAGTTATTCGTGGGGGAATGCTAAGTTACTCGTGGGGGAATGCTAGGTTATTCATGGGGAATACAAGGTTATTCATGGGGAATACAAGGTTATTCATGGGGAATACAAGGTTATTTATGGGGAATACAAGGTTATTCATGGGGAATACAAGGTTATTCATGGGGAATACAAGGTTATTCATGGGGAATACAAGGTTATTCATGGAAAATGGGAAATTATTGATGGGGAATTAGAGACAGTCAGGTTTAATCTAAGGATAAACCAAATTCCTTGGATCAAGGGCCCTTCTCCAGAATCAAAGCGATCTCTCTGAATTGTCTCCCAAGTATCTCACTACCTCAACGTCCTCTCTCATCTAGTACAACACAACCTGTCTCATCTACCACAGCACAACCTGTCTCATCTACCACAACACAACCTGCCTCATCTACCACAACACAAGACTACCCCTCTCAGCTCCCACAAGACTACCCCTCTCATCTCCCACAAGACTACCCCTCTCATCTCCCACAAGACTACCCTCTCATCTCCACAAGACTACCTCTCATCTCCCACAAGACTACCCCTCTCATCTCCCACAAGACTACCCCTCTCATCTCCCACAAGACTACCTCTCTCATCTCCCACAAGACTACCCCTCTCATCTCCCACAAGACTACCCCTCTCATCTCCCACAAGACTACCCCTCTCATCTCCCACAAGACTACCCCTCTCATCTCCCACAAGACTACCCCTCTCATCTCCCACAAGACTACCCCTCTCATCTCCCACAAGACTACCTCTCTCATCTCCCACAAGACTACCTCTCTCATCTCCCACAAGACTACCTCTCTCATATCTCACAACACAAGACTACCTCTCTCATCTCTCACAACACAAGACTACCTCTCTCATCTCCCACAACACAAGACTACCTCTCTCATCTCCCACAAGACTACCTCTCTCATCTCCCACAACACGACTACCTCTCTCATCTCCCACAACGACTACCTCTCATCTCCCACAAGACTACCTCTCTCATCTCCACAACACAAGACTACCCTCTCTCTCCACAACACAAGACTACCCTCTCATCTCCACAACACAAGACTACCTCTCTCATCTCCCACAACACGACTACCTCTCTCATCTCCCACAACACGACTACCTCTCTCATCTCCCACAACACAAGACTACCCTCTCTCATCTCCCACAACACAAGACTACCCTCTCTCATCTACCACAACACAAGACTACCTCTCTCATCTACCACAACACAAGACTACCTCTCTCATCTACCACAACACAAGACTACCTCTCTCATCTACCACAACACAAGACTACCTCTCTCATCTACCACAACACAAGACTACCTCTCTCATCTACCACAACACAAGACTACCTCTCTCATCTACCACAACACAAGACTACCTCTCTCATCTACCACAACACAAGACTACCTCTCTCATCTACCACAACACAAGACTACCTCTCTCATCTCCCACAACACAAGACTACCTCTCTCATCTACCACAACACAAGACTACCTCTCTCATCTACCACAACACAAGACTACCTCTCTCATCTACCACAACACAAGACTACCTCTCTCATCTACCACAACACAAGACTACCTCTCTCATCTACCACAACACAAGACTACCTCTCTCATCTACCACAACACAAGACTACCTCTCATCTCCAAACACAAATCTACCTACACACAACAAGACTACCTCTCTCATCTACCACAACACAAGACTACCTCTCTCATCTACCACAACACAAGACTACCTCTCTCATCTACCACAACACAAACATACACTTAGATTAAACTATGCTAGATGTTAAGATACACAGTAGAATTTAAGTCTGTTTAATCTTTCTTAGGCTTCTCAAACTTTAGTATCATATAACATCTGGCAGATATCAATGTTGTGAAGCTTCTATTAATTTTTACAAAACTGGAGCAAAAAAAAAAATATGCTTTACTTTTTGGGGGATAAATGATCGTTGCTGAATAATCTAAATATGCAGTAGTACGTGTGGATGATTCAGCGCAAGGCTCGACTCTTCGCTCAAGAGCCAGCCCGACCTCGCTACCAATTCTGCAAATTCCGGCTACAAAGCACGACACTGACACCGTGTACTTGAAAGAGGAGGAGCCACCCCTCCATCTATCCACACTGGGTGCCTCCCTCCAAAGGCAAGGGGTGGCAGTGGTCACACCCGTCTAAGAGGTAAGACCGTCCCGTCCCTCAAAGACGACACAGAGCCTTCAGAGTTTCATAAAATTGTATTATTTTTAATTTATAAGAAAATCAAGACCGAATTCATTTTTGTGTATGGAAATAAGGAGCAGCAGCGCATGAGGACGCCTCAGCACTGCCAATATTGACGCTACGAGATTTAGCGTAAGACGGGTATTGGAAAATTCTTCGGGGATTTAGTGCAGTGAAAGGCTGGCTCTGAAGAGAAGCAATGGAGGGTTTTCAATCTTCCAAGACGTTTGATGGCACTTGTGCACACTTGATACGTCTGTGACCCCGACATGCTATTGAGAATTTCTTCCTTGCGACCCTCCACGGCACAGACTTGGTCTGCTCTTCAGTGACCCTCCACGGCACAGACATTTACAGTAACCCTACATAGCACAGATATGATCTACAGTGACTCCATAACAGACCTGATCTACAGTGACTCTCCACAGCACAGACCTGATCTACAGTGACTCTCCACAGCACAGTCCTGATCTACAGTGACTCCACACCACAGATCTGATCTACAGTGACTCTCCACAGCACAGTCCTGATCTACAGTGACTCCACAGCACAGACCTGGTCTACAGTGACTCTCCACAGTACAGTCCTGATCTACAGTGACTCTCCACAGCACAGATCTGGTCTACAGTGACTCTCCACAGCACAGTCCTGATCTACAGTGACTCTCCACAGCACAGACCTGGTCTACAGTGACTCTCCACAGCACAGTCCTGATCTACAGTGACTCCACAGCACAGATCTGGTCTACAGTGACTCTCCACAGCACAGTCCTGATCTACAGTGACTCCACAGCACAGACCTGGTCTACAGTGACTCTCCACAGCACAGTCCTGATCTACAGTGACTCCACAGCACAGATCTGATCTACAGTGACTCTCCACAGCACAGTCCTGATCTACAGTGACTCTCCACAGCACAGATCTGGTCTACAGTGACTCTCCACAGCACAGTCCTGATCTACAGTGACTCTCCACAGCACAGTCCTGATCTACAGTGACTCCACAGCACAGACCTGGTCTACAGTGACTCTCCACAGCACAGTCCTGATCTACAGTGACTCCACAGCACAGTCCTGATCTACAGTGACTCTCCACAGCACAGTCCTGATCTACAGTGACTCCACAGCACAGAACTGGTCTACAGTGACTCTCCACTGCACAGACATGATCTGCTAGTATATTCTTGACAGTCAGGTCTGTACTCTGCCCTCCGTCAGGTCTGTACTCTGCCCTCCGTCAGGTCTGTACTCTGCCCTCCGTCAGGTCTGTACTCTGCCCTCCGTCAGGAGACATTTTACAATCTCTCGTCTTGACTCCTCGACGGACTATTGACAAACGTCTCTTCAGAACAGAAATTTTTCTATATAAATAAGGCAAGCAGTACTTCCTCCCTCCCTCTCTCTTTCCCTCTCTACATCCATCCCTCCCTTCCTTCCTTCCTTCCTTCCTTCCTTCCTTCCTTCCTTCCTTCTTCCTTCCTTCCTTCCTACCTCCCTCCACGACCCCGCCTCCTCCACGGGAGGCTCCTTGATGCTGATGATGGGCTTTTGATCCAAGTTATCGGAGGTGACCTTCCCTTCCAAGACTATCCTGACTGCCTGGTCCCCAGGCGCTGCGTGGCCCTTAAGTGTTTAGCACTCCTCCTTTCCCTGCTTCACCATAGTACTAGTTGTACTGGTATAGCATTGGTAGTAGTAGTAGTAGCAGCAGCAATACTAGCAGTAGTACTAGTAGCACTAGCAGCAGTACTAGCAGTAGTACTAGTAGCACTAGCAGCATTACTAGTAGCAGTACTAGCGGCAGAAGTACCTGCGGTAGTACTAACAGTAGTACTATCGGTAGTACTAGCAGTAGTACTAGCTTTAGTACTAGCAGTAGTACTAGCTTTAGTACTAGCAGTAGTACTAGCAGCAGTACTAGCGGTAGTATTAGCGGTAGTACTAGCAGTAGTACTAGTGGCAGTAATAGTAGTACTAGCAGTAGTATTAGCGGTAGTACTAGAGGCAGTACTAGTAGTACTAGCGGTAGTACTAGCAGCGGTTTTACTAGCAGTAGTACTAGTACAAGCGGTAGTACTAGTAGCACTAGCAGTAGTACTAGTAGTACTAGCAGTAGTACTAGTAGTACTAGCAGTAATACTAGTAGTACTAGCAGTAGTACTAGTAGTACTAGCAGTAGTACTAATATTAGCGGTAGTACTAATACTAGCAGTAGTACTCATAGTACATTTACGGAACAAGGATTAGAATAATCCGTCATGAATGTAGCAACAATTTTAAGAACTTGTGTAGGATACAAGTTTCAGGTATACCTGGAGTATACCTGGAGGGTGTTCCAGGGGTCATCGCCCCCGAGGTCTGGTCCATGACCACAACTCGTCAGTAAATATTTTTTATTCAACCTAACTGTTAGGTGTGAAAATGAATGCAATAACAGCTTTTAAAAAGCTTTAGTTACTATCGGTATTATGTTTCACTCATCAGGGCCAGAAGCTGAGATTCGACCACTGAGTGTCCGTGGTTCAATCCCCGACACGGGTGGAAATGTAGGCACGTTTCCTTACACCTGTTGTCCCTGTTCACCTAGGAGTAAGTAGGTACCTGGGTGTTAGTTGACTGGTGTGGGTGGCATCCTGGGGGACAAGATTGAAGGACCACAATGGTAACAAGACAGACAGTCCTCGATAACACACTGACTTTCTTGGGTTATCAAGGGTGACTAACCCTCCAGGTTAAAAATCCGAAATCATATCTTAATGCGTAAGTACACTGGAGGGAGAGAGCAGAGATCACTCGTGGATTCCGTGCGCAGAGACGTCTCTATATGTGCGTTCTCTATGTGTGCGTTCTCTATATGTGCGTTCTCTATATGTGCGTTCTCTATATGTGCGTTCTGTGCATCGGCATGAGACTCTAGCAGTCTGCGCTGTCAGCATGATTGCAACCAGAGGAATATCAATGCAGTGATACTAAAAACATGAAGTACTCACCTAATTGTGACTGCAGGGGTCGATTCATACCTCCTGGCCCCCTCCTCTTCAATGGTCGCGTTCGCGCGTTTAAGTCGTACAGAGACGCATTTATCACCATATATTTTTCAGGATTTTACTTCAATTTTGCTAAAAACAAAGGAAGGGTAGAGAGGAAGGAAGGGTAGAGAGGAAGGAAGGGTAGAGAGGAAGGAAGGGTAGAGAGGAAGGAAGGGTAGAGAGGAAGGAAGGGTAGAGAGGAAGGAAGGGTAGAGAGGAAGGAAGGGTAGAGAGGAAGGAAGGGTAGAGAGGAAGGAAGGGTAGAGAGGAAGGAAGGGTAGAGAGGAAGGAAGGGTAGAGAGGAAGGAAGGGCAGAAAGAAGAGAGGATGAAGAGTAAGAAGGTGGGAGAGGAATAAGAACGGCAATTAAGAGTACATGGGAGAAGAATAAGAGTGGGAGGACTCATAAGTATGGGATTATATTAAAGTATTCATGGGTGAGCGCTAAACCCGTACGAATCAGAGATTGCCCGGAGAATGGGGATTAATTAGGTTTGATCCATGGAAAGGGAGGCTCCTGGTTTCTGGATTATGGCCTCAGGAAAACCACTCCTCCCTCCCATCCTTGAAGGAAGGGAGAAAAGGATGCATGGAGGGTGAAGGGATAATGGGAGGGAAGGAAGGGAGTATGAGAAGGAAATATGGGAGTGAAGGAGGGATTATGGGAGGGGAAGATGAGAGGGGAAGAGTGAGGGATGTAACGAAAGGGACTTCATAGGAGATGGGAAGAGGAAGAGGGATGGGAAAAAGAGGGATGGGAAAGAGGGAGGGATGGGAAAAGAGGGAGAGGAAAAAAAAGGGAGAGGGATGAAAAAAGCGGAAGAGAAAGCAGGAGGAAAAGTAGGTAGTTTTAATATTTAAGGAAATTTTTTTACTGGACCATTCAGCGCTGTCTATAAAAAAAACTCGAGACAGATAAAATTTACAAACAAACAGAGGCAGAGACACACAGAGACAGACAGAGAAATTCATCTCAAAGTGAGAATTGCTGTTGAAGGAGGGTGGCCAAGCACCCTGGTCAAGACGATCCCTGTATAACTAGCTTCTCGTCTGTACGACCCACTGAGTCCACCACGTCTCTGACATGCTTGTAAATATAACACATGAAATCGCTGTAAGGCAAAAGTTGCTGCCAATATGACGTGGGCAGCAACAGAGTTGTACATATTTTTGCCGTGCATGAAGACAACTCTTGGAGTTCTTGGGCCAAAGTGTGGACTGAAACATACTGGACTAGGGCAAGCTGAGTACACAGTGAAACGAGATCCCAGTAAGCTATGTATCAAGAAGAGAGCAGCGACAATTCCGTGGAGCTCCACAGTAAACAAAAATCACAGCACAGTAAACACCACCCTCCTTCTTTGACCAGTCAGCATGAGCAAAATCATACTCCGTGAAATTATCCAGGGTCTTCACTGGGTCTCGACCCTTGGGTGTCCCATTGCAAACCATGCTTTCTAGCACACACACCAGTGCTACGAGTTCGAAAGCATTTAGAAGAGTCCTTCTCCAATTATCGCGCGTATTTCAAGGAGTCCAAATTTTTAACTAATTTAATATATTAACAAATGTTCATGCACACAAACTAAACTTAAAAGATACTACCTCGTCTCCACGATGCATCAGCACAGGTAGTCAACAATATTCAACTTGATTTAATACCTGGAGAGTATACTTGGAGGGGGTCTCGGGGGATCAACGCCCCTGCGGCACGGTCTGTGACCAGGCCTGCCAGATTACCCTTCATTGCTGGTAGCCTTTTAATGGGAATAAATCTATCACACACAAAATTAGCAGCAGTGTACAAATACTCTCATGCTAGGCCTTGCTTCGATACGTGGCCTCTCTTTACCAACGTCTGAAGCGAAGCTGGAGAAAATTTCGAAAGTTATCAGAGCCATTCTAGGAATCTTGGAATAGGTTCTACAACTCTGGTCATAGTGCATCTTCACTTGCCAATTGTTCCAGGAATCTTGCTGTACAGAAGTTATTGTACACCAGACTTGAAAATTTGAAGCCGATCAACTGAGGCCTTCATGTTATGAGCAACATTTTTATCATTACACAAATAGAGCCCATTACTAAGATGTCTACAGTGTTGTCCTCTAAGATTTTGAAGTTCTTAGATCTAGGGAACAGCATCAGCTACCTGGTGCCTAGTTGAGTCTGACCATAGATCAAAGCCATGAACCATGTTTGTGAGGTATATCCATCAAGAGTATTTATATGTTACTGAGAAGTTATCTTGTATAAATAAAGCTCTACACAGCAGAGTAGCTATGTAATATTGATACAGCTCTACACAGAAGAGTAGCTATGTAATATTGATAAAGTTCTACACAGCAGAGTAGCTATGTAATACTGATAAAGCTCTACACAGCAGAGTAGCTATGTGATATTGATAAAGCTCTACACAGCAGAGTAGCTATGTAATATTGATAAAGCTCTGCACAGTAGACAAATTAGTATAAAGCTCTACATAACAGAAGACATAGGTAATATTGATAAAGCTCTACACAGATTGGAAGAACTAGTATAAATAAAACTGCACAGAAGAACTATCTTGTATTAATAAAGCTCTACTTACAGCAGAAGGGCTAACTTACAATGAAAAGGTTTCAGAACAAGCTTCTAATGATAAAGCTCTACACAGAAGCGGCTTGCACCTACAAAGCTCTACACGGAGCCGATAAGCAGACAGGTTGAAAAATTCCTAGCACCGATGAGGCTCTAAACAGAGCTGAAGTTAAACTAACGTGTTTTAAAGCTCTACACAGAGAAAACACAGTCTCAATTAAACCAGGTTCCACAGCACGTGTTACTTCATAAGAATGTCGTGCATGTTACTAGGTCACAGGGTTTTTTTTTTTTTATATATCAAGAAAAAGGCTCTCTCCCCCTCGTCCTCACCGGCACCATTTCCTGACCTATATAAAAATAGTAAAAATAGAGAAAAAAAAGTTTTCATTTCCCCCTCTCTTCTAATAAAAGGGGAGGAAATGATCGTGTGCGTTGTCAGGTACTTTCATTACCTCTTATAAAAACAAAACTGGGTTACGTAGTCTTTGAGGTAGTATGCCAGGAGTCAGTGAAATAATGCTTACCCTGAAGGCGAGTGACTGGGTTAAGTGTGAGACATTAACCTCTCTCCATACTGTGGGCTGGGGGCTGTGAGTGTTGTTTGTATTGGGATAGTATGTTTGGCTGTGGGGTTCTGAGGATGGTTCTGTGGGTGTTTGAGCTTGTTGCTCTGCCCGGCTCTGGTTGTCCCCTGCTGACTATCCCTGTCTCCCTTTCTAGTCTTTCGTTTCTGTGTCCTCTCCCTCAGCTGTTGTCGTTCTCTTCTCGTTTTGTTGCGGTCTATGAACACCCTCCTGTATGTTGATTCCTTCAGCCGTGGTTTCTCCTGCAGGATCCTTTTCCTCACTGTTTCTGTCTTGAGAATCAATTTGACCGGCCGATTTAACCCCCCATTCCTCCTCCTTTGAGTGTCTCCCTATTCTGCGTGTGTTTTTACACCAATATGTGGTTGCAAAGGTCGATTCACAGCTCCTATCCCCTGTGTGTTGAATGTTGTTCCTTCAGTCTGGTTCTCCACCCACACACACTACAAAATCATTTGTCCTCAAGAAAATGAAAAAGGAAAATTTAAAGCTTTTTTTTAATTATTCATCGAGAGATTAAATAGAGATTAGAGGGCGACTGCCTGTCCCGTCGAGCCTGACTGCCGGTCCCGTCGAGCCTGACTGGCGGTGCCGTCAAACCTGACTGGCGGTGCCTTCAAGAACCACAGACTGGTACTGACATGGTGGTTCTCACTTCCCTCATAAATATAAATCCATAATACGTAATTCCTAAATATTAGTGTTTAGCGCCTGCTTTTATGCTGTGCGCTTAACCCGTGTGGGTTATTCATCAGTGTCGAAGGCCAGCTTTAATCCTGATCAACGTTGACCAGAGTTGTGGAGGGTCTGTTCTCCGGCTGACTGCCAGACAAGAACTGCACTGTCGTACACAGATTTTTTCACAGATCAATCCATTTAAAAATGGTGCATGCTATCAGAGAGTCGCGTGTATATATGTATACTCCAAATATTATATATAATGATCAATACAATCGCAAACAGGCGATCGTAATGCAGAACAAGCCACGTGGGGAGAGAAAGCTTTAGCTCTAGATCTTTCGCATTCTCGTGCGTCGTCAGGAGCTATGCAATGTAGGACAAGAGGGAAAATTCTCTGACGCAAGGCAGAGGTATTAATTTGATCCCATGGCAGTGTCAAGGGATCCCATGACAATTATAAACTTTATAAAGATGAATGTGTTGATCCTCAGAGGAAAATAGTCACAGCAAAGAATTCTTTCACACTGGAGAGAGTTTTCCCTCACTTTTTCATAGTAAGACTTGTGTTGGGAAGACGTGGAAATATTACCTGGTGTATCTGCGTGTAAGAACCTATTTGTAATCACCTATTTTAGGTACATGAACAGAGCTGCTCTCGGTGTCCCTTTTGCAATATTTATTTTTCACTCTGTATATTTTAAGTTTCTCAGGACTAACATTTACGGCATCTTTCTTCTTCTCATTTTCTACATCTGATGAAAATTTTCTTGTATTCCTTCTGCTTCACTTTTTCAATTTACAATTATGTCTTCTTGCAGGTAGTAAGTCGTCGTCTTTTTATGTGGCTACCATGTCTAATCTTATCAACTAGTCTGGTGGCCATTTTAGTAATAACCTTTCATTACAACTTTTCAGCTCTACTAGCCATTTTGTAGCCTTTTTTTTAGACCTTTTTAACGTATCCAAATTTCTGTGTTTAGGCACCTCACGACTACTGCATATTCAATTTCGTCTAGCCTAACGTATGTTGTGTATACTGTAGTTTTATCAAGTTTTATCCATGTATTGGTTGCCATGGTAACTTACGACCTTCTCGATTTAATTTGCACGATCTTCCTGTCACCATATTTTAACTCCTCGATAAATCACTAATACTTCCCATTTTTGGTAAGTCTGTGCTCTTCATGTGGCTTGATTTCGTTTTCTCACATTTTCATCTCGTAGCATTTATCTAAATTCTACCATCAATCCATTTATCTATTTCTCCATTCTATCCAGATTATCCAGTAGTGACTGAGTATTGTTTATTTTCTTGGAGACTTATTCCATCATTCTCAAACATTAAGAGCAAAGGGCATAATACCGTGACTGGAACAATAGGATTGAGGAACTTACGACGACGTTTCGGTCCAACTTGAACCATGTGTGACTTTGTAAATTGTTCAAGTCTGACCGAAACGTTGTCGCAAGCGCCTCTCTCTCTCTCTCTGCGGGTTATTTGTGTATTCGCAAACATTTATATTGCTTCCTAGTCTTCCTGGTAAGTTTATTATACAAGTTAAGAACATCTGCACACGTACAGATCCTTGTGGGACCCCACTTCTGACATCTCCCCCACGAGGATATTCCCCCTCTTATATCTGTTCGTGTTTTCCTTTCGAAGTCTGTCATCGCTTGTAATAGTTCTTTATTCTCCCTATATTTTGCAGTCTCAAAATTCATCTTTCAAAAAAGCTTTCTGAAAAACTATGTCAACACAATCAACCCGTCCATTTATTTTTATCTATTTTCTTAATTGTCAAAGTTGTTAAATAGTTTTAAAATACGTGAATTTGCAGACGTGAAAATAAATTGTTTATTAGTATGATTTTACTCTCCAAATTATTTATCAACTTTACTCTTACGACTTTATCCAATATATTTTAATAGACTTCTCGGTTTCCTCTCTCATATATTTTCATATATTCTTGTCTGAGAATTCAACTTATTGTGGACTAATATTAAGTTGTAATAAACTATCAATGAACATAACACAAAAGAGGAGGAACACGGCAGTAGGCCTGTTGGCCCATACTAGGCAGGTCCTTCACAAATCCAACCCACTAACAGAATAACGCTACCCAAGCAAGCTGCAAATAACTACAACATATAATAAAATGTAAAGATTAAACAATTTACTACCGATTATTTGTTACAATCAAAAGGTTATTGCGAACAGCGGCAGCGAACTGACAGACCGACGTACGACTGATCCAAGTACTCAGTTGAGGTGCAGTTGGTAGCCTCTGACCGAATATAGTGAGTATTTCTTCCGAAATCTTTCCTATTAGAGGTCCTGGGTAGCTCTATCAGTAGTGTCGGACCGTCAGTCTGATACTATTATTTTTCACCAGCGGTGGTATCCTGTCTGGCACTGGTGCCTTCTTCCTCACGGCACCTACAATATTTTTGTTCACTTCTTTAGTTCAACGTGCGCGTGTTCGTGCGTGCGAATGTTGCAACAAGACATACAAGATAATTTCTCTGTTTCAGGCGATGTCTGAGTTTGTTCACCACGTGTTCCATGGTCTTGCGATTTTGGCTTAAATAGTAACGTTCTTCTTGCCGAATAAGGCAAGTGAAAATTTGTGTATGCAATAATTTCGCAAAAATCATTCTGAACCTAACGAATAAAATATATATTTCATTGTGTTTATTAAATTATTTTAAACTTATCTAAAATATATTTAGATGAATTAGGCTAAATTAAATTGCGCTTGTTATAATAAGGTTAGGTAGGTTTTCTAAGGTTCTTTTGGTACAAAATTATTAATTTTTACATTAACATAAATGAAAAATATATTTTTTAACGTATAAGAGAAAAAATTAGAAAGGATTTAATTTTAAATGAGTTCTTGCTAATTGACCAGTTCTACCTATTCGGCACGACATTTATATATATCAAAACAACACTGCGACTAGCCGAGGACTCGAACCCGTGTCGCTTTAGCCCGCCTCATGGTGAATGAAAATTAACGATGCTCTAACCCACTGGACCACCCAATCCTACAAAGATCACGCACCCAGCAGAGCTAGGTGTTTTACCGTGATCTTTGTAGGAGTAGGTGGTCCTATGGGTTAGAGCGTCGTGAATTTTCGTTCACCATGAGGTGGGCTAAAACGACAAGAGGTCGAGTCCTTGGCTAGTCGCTGTGTTGTTACAGACTAAATACCACTCGTTCGTGTTTACAATTATATATATATATATATATATATATATATATATATATATATATATATATTATATTTTTTAAAATCAAGCATGTAGGTGCATGGTTATAGGTGTTGGTGCGTTAAGATGCATGCGCGTGTTTTGTGGGTGTGCACGCATTCGTACAGGTGTGCGCGCATTCGTACAGGTGTGCGCGCATTCGAGTATATGGGTCTCCATGCGAAAAGGAGCATTTCATGTATGTTGGCGTGAATGCTAGAAAGTGCGTGTTGATTCGTTAAAGTTGCGTGCTCGACCGTTTTGTTACATATAGGTTTATGTGCGTGCGTTAGTGTAGTTTAGTGAGAGTGAGTGTGTAATTGTGTTGTCGTGCGAGTGAATGTTGGAGGTGGTGCGACAGAGGAGATCGTCCAGTATGGAAAACATTGCGTGTCCTCAATGGAACAGCTGTGAGTGGGGAAATCTTTCCCTGATCATATATTGGTAGAGCGTGCCGCCTCGATGCTGCCAATACTGTTTCTTCCATGGGAAAACAGAGGCAAAACATCTATGTTGTTAGGTGGTAAGAAGAGGCGAGTAGATTATTGTGAGAAGAGACCCCCATGAGTGATGCATTGTCTGTGTCTGTCGTCTGTAATATTCATCACGTTCTTCTACCCCACTCAAGAATAATATTATTGGTGTTATTATACATCTCTCCCCCCCCCAACCAGAATATTTACCGCTGCCTGCCGTTATTGACAAGCTTTTATGTTGCCTCCCCTTAACAACCTGGCCATGAGCCTTTGGTCGTCAACTCAGTTTACAGTAGTTGAGTTGATGTTGGCCTTCCCTCTTACCCCTGCCTGGACATCCTCTAATGGTGTGTACACACACACACACACACACACACACACACACACACACACACACACACACACATGTATACAATTTCCATATCTCTGGTGCTTAAGGTCTATTATCCACTTCAATATTGCAGAATTAAATATGAACAGATAAGCTTTACTACACTAACTCCTTTACTCTATTAAATGACAGCTAGCAAAATTAATTAATCTGTAGTGTTAGAACCTGAGGGTGTGTTGACAAGTGTTGTGTTGACACAACAAGTGTTGTGTTGACACAAGAACATTGTTGTTGTTTCCTCAACTTCATATACTTGTATCAGTCACTTTACTCTCAAAGATATCACTCATGCTGAGCATATTTTGTCCCCCCTTCTAATCCCTTCTTCATCCCTCCTTTCCTCACTTTCTTCTCACCCCTCATCCTCCCCATTATTTTTTCCCCACACTACCACTGCTTTATCCAGTGTTATCTTAAGATCTAGACACAGTTGGTAACAATGTAAATGATAGAACAATTAAAATGGCATACAAACACATACGGAATTACAGACATTGAGAAGTAAAGGAAAGGGGGATGAAAAATCCAGACAAAACTTTCATGAATAATATTCAATGAAATATTTCCTGAGGGATATTATGTAGTGAGAAGTTAAAGAAACGAAAGGTGAGGTGGTGACACATGATTAAGAAACTCATGACTACACAATACAATAGGAGCTATAATGGAGGATCCAAGATTATAATGGCAGTAATATACAACCCGTCGCTGAACACCAGAAGACCTAGCCAGGAAAGCGAGGATAAGGCCACAACAGACATCTTAGACACAGAAGCAAAGAAAGAACGGCGCGTGTAAAATTATTAGTAGCAGGGGCTTCAATAACAAGTAAACTGACTTCGAGAATTGGAAGTCAAGTGTATGAACAGAAACGTTGAGAGAGAGACTGATGAACAGCTGATGATGAACCAGCAAGCCAGGATCACATCTGCAGCTTAAGCTTCCATACTGAGGTTAACCTTGCAGGTTATAGAAACAGAAGAAATTATGGAACCGTGAAAAATAGTCCATAGGAGAGACTATGCAGGAATCAGCAGCTTCCTAAATGGAGGATCACGAGATAGAGAAGTGGAGGTAAATTCAATGTTATAATGGAGAAACCTGGAAGAATGAGGCAGGTCACAGCAAAATTTATACCAAGTGAGAAAGGATATGGAACAATCGGATAGAGCCAAAGGGTTAACAAAATGTAGGAGGTCCAGGTAAGTAGCAAAAGAACATGGAAAAAGTGCAGATCAAGAATTATGGCAGGAAACAGAATCGAGCATAAAAGCTAGAAACTAATTAGTCAGGATGCAAATAAAAGTGGAATGCCAGTTTGAGAACTACGAAAAATCAAATTGAAAAAAGAAATAGAACCTGAACTGCTCTACAGCTAAATGAGGAAGACAATAGCTGACGTTGTACTGAAGAGACCATAAGGAACTGAGCAGGAGATTCAAGGACGCATTCACTAGTGATACAGGAACAATACCTATGAGCTAATAGGGTGGAACAGATCAGAATCCATTGTTGAAGGAGAAAGTAAGGAAGCCGCTGAGAGCACTGGATTTCACAGAAGTTTTGAAACCTGACAATACATATTCATGAATACTGAAAGAGGTAAAAGAAATAAGCGAGCCTGTGATTATACATGAGAGTTCGCTACTTATATGTCAAATGCTGGATAAGTGGTAGCTAGTGTTGAGTCCCTCAGCTTGGATAGATCAATATAAAGCAGAAGCAAGAGGAAGATTATTTAGGTATACGAGTACTGATGGAGGACGCAACTACGCAGAGTTTACTTCCAGAAAAGTCCAGCCTGGTGTTTTTGGCTGCTTGACCACGATGAATCAAGAATATAGTCCTGGATAGTGGTGGTGTTGGTAGGTGAATTTAGTCTTATCTCTGCTCTTTCATATCTTGTATAAAGTAGTTAAGGAAGCGTAAGCGCATGACAACGCAGAATGTTTTTTGTTTTAAATCGTAGCTGAAGATATACACAGCTCTGAGGAAAAAAAAAACATTGATCACACTTTTGTTGCAAGTGTTATAATGCGAGATTACCATTATTACATTTATTAAGCTGACGTTATTGGCGACCTGTTGTGAAGGACATCAAGGAATGGTCGGTTGACGAAGTTTTCAAGTTTAAGACCGAATTTAATAGTTTCGACTTTGTTGATTCTATGTCAAGCTTCCTGGAATACATGACCAATGCCATCGACATATCTAAGCTGTTCTGATAGGAATAATATTACAACAGCCTTCGATTCACAAGTCTTCCATGAACATGATAGCCAGGACTGCGCTCGGCTAAATTTCTATAGCTAGGCCAGAGCACTTAGTGAAAAACGTTTTCATATCTGAGGAATTGAAATTAATGCATAGCTTAATGAAGGTTATAAAGAGGTGGCTGAGTAGCAGTTGGTGTCATCTGTAAGTCTACGATCAAGTATATCAATGACAGTGTTAATGGGAATATTTTTGACGAGTCAGGACATCACATAAAGCTGTATTTTTATTTTTTTATATTGATATTGAAGATGAGCGAGACTTGCGAACATAAAATATTAATTTTTTAAATGGATGCACCGGTAAGCCAGGGGAAGGCCTCTGTCAGATGACCAAAAGCTTTCGCTTCATGACTCTTGCCTAACCTAATTTACGGTACCTAGCATGTTTAATAGACATTTGGCGGCTCGGTGTCTGGGTAATTTCAACAACAATGTTAAATAAACTCTGGAAGAATGATAATCTGGGTCCCCCAAACACAACTTCAAGACTTGTATTCCGTGAAGATACTTAATTAAAATATTTACTTTACAGCTGTTGCATGTTGTAGTCTATCTATAAGTTGGGGATTGCTGGTTTAATGTGCAAGCGAGCAATCAACACACATATTTCCCCTGCTAACGCCTGCAGTCTGCAAGGTCTACATACATAAAGATGGGTGCAGGTTTGCCAGTATTCTGTAATACTTCAAAGGTAACCAGTATACTGGCATGCATCACGTCATCATATATACACATGTACGTATCATTTTATATATATATATATATATTTTTTTTTTTTTTTTTTTTTCAACAAGTCGGCCGTCTCCACCGAGGCAGGGTGACCCAAAAGAAAGAAAATCCCCAAAAAGAAAAAACTTTCATCATCATTCAACACTTTCACCACACTCATACATAATCACTGTCTTTGCAGAGGAGCTCAGATACTACAGCTGAGAAAAGTCCCTCCCAGCTGTCACTATCCCAGACCCCTCCTTTAAAGTGCAGGCATTGTACTTCCCATTTCCAGGACTCAAGTCCAACTAAATCAATTAACTGGTTTCCCTGAATCCCTTCACACAATGTTACCCTGCTCACACTCCAACAGATCGTCATGTCCCAAAACCATTCGTCTCCATTCACTCCTATCTAACACGCTCACATGCTTGCTGGAAGTCCAAGCCCCTCGCCCACAAAACCTCCTTTACCCCTTCCCTCCAACCTTTTCTAGGACGACCCCTACCCCGCCTTCCTTCCCTACAGATTTATACGCTCTCCAAGTCATTCTACTTTGATCCATTCTCTCTAAATGACCAAACCACCTCAACAACCCCTCTTCAGCCCTCTGACAAATACTTTTAGTAACTCACACCTTCTCCCAATTTCCACATTCCAATTTTCTGCATAATATTAACCACATTGCCCTAGACAGGACATCTCCACTGCCTCCAGCCTCCTCCTCCTGCAGCATTTGCAACCATGCTTCACACCCATATAAGAGTGTTGGTACCACTATACTTTCGTACATTCCTTCTTTGCCTCCATGGATAACGTTTTTTTCTCCACAGATACCTCAATGCACCACTCACCTTTTTTTCCCTTTATCAATTCTATGGTTAACCTCATCCTTCATAAATCCATCCGCTGAAAATCAACTCCCAAATATCTGAAAACATTTCTTTTCCATAATCCTCTCCAATGTGATATCCATTTTTCTTTATTTAAATCGTTTGATACCCTCATCACCTTACTCTTATCTATGTTCACTTTCAACTTTCTACCTTTACACACTCTCAAACTCGTCCACTAACCTTTGCAACTTTTCTTTAGAATCTCCCATAAGCACAGTATCATCAGCAAAAAGTAACTGTGTCAACTCCCCTTTGCATTTAATTCTCCAAAATTTAATCCCACCCTCTCCCCAACACCCTAGCATTTACTTCTTTTACAACCCCATCTATAAATATATTAAACAACCATGGTGACATCTCACATCCCTTTTAAGACCTACTTTTACCGGAGTAATCTCCCCCTCTCCTACACACCCCAACCTGAGCCTCACTATCCTCATAAAAACTCTTTTCGCCTTCAGTAACTTACTACCTATTCCATACACTTCAACATTTGCCACATTGCTCCCCTATCCACTCTATCATATGCCTTTTCTAAATCCATAAATGCAATAAAACTTCCTACCTTTTTCTAAATACTGTTCACATATATGCTTCACTGTAAACACTTGATCTACACATCCCTACCCATTCTAAAGCCTCCTTGCTCATCTGCAATCCTCTTCGTCTTCCTCAAATTTTTTCAATAATAAATTTCATTTTCCAAA
>WNWK01007891.1:0-30000 GCA_009830355.1 Cherax destructor
TACAGTTTCTTGAAGTTTGCAATGACCTGCTGGTCCATGGGCTGGATGAGAGGAGTGGTGTTAGGAGGCAAGAACTTCACTCTGATGAAACTGAACTCATCAGGCAACAACTCTTCCAAGTTGTGAGGATGAGCAGGAGCATTGTCCAGTACCAGGAGGCACTTGAGTGGCAATTTCTTTTCAAGAGGTATTTCTTCACACTAGGGCCAAACACTCCAGTCAACCATTCCTTGAAAATCTCCGTAGTGACCCATGCCTTGGTGTTAGCCTTCCAATGTACACACAATTTATTCTTGTCAACACTGTGTTTCTTGAAGGGTCTGGGATTTTCTGAATGATACACCAGTAAAGGCTTCACTTTAAAATCACCACTGGCATTGGCACACATCATAAGAGTTAGCCTGTCTTTCATAGGCTTGTGTCCTGGCTGTGCCTTTTCCTCCTGAGTAATGAAGGTCCTGCTGGGCATTTTCTTCCAAAACAGGCCTGTTTCATCACAAACACTTGTTGGGGTTCGAATTTTTCAGCGTCTACGAACCCCTGGAATTCCTTCACAAATTTTTCAGCTGCACGTTTGTCTGAGCTGGCTGCCTCACCATGCCTCACAACACTGTGTATGCCACTACGTTTCTTAAACCTCTCAAACCAGCCTTTGCTGGATTTAAAATCACTCGCCTCACCACTGGTTGCAGGCATTGTCTTGACAAGATCTACATGCAACTTCCTTGCCTTTTCACAAATTATCGCCGTGGAAATACTATCACCCGCTAACTGTTTTTCATTGATCCACACCATCAACAACTTCTCAACCTCATCCATTGTTTTCGATCTATTTTTCGTTAACATATCAACCCCTTTTGCAACATTAGCTTCCTTGATCTCATTTCTCTTTGCCAGGATAGAGCTGATAGTAGATGGGGTTTTCTTGTACATCCTGGCAAGCTCACTCAGACGTACGCCACTCGTATTTTTCTATAATCTCTTTCTTCAGTTCGATGGTGATCCTCACTTTCTTTACCACAGGGGTGCCACTAGGAAGCTTCTTTGGACCCATGGTGACTTATTTCACAGTGACAATCACTAAACCACCAAAAAAGACACTAAATGTATTGTGAATGTTTGAAAGAGTGCGCTGGGTAATGTTCTCTCAATGGTAAACAACGCTTCACTGGCGGGCGTCCTGCGCAGGCGCGGAACAGGCGGACAGGTCTAATACGTTACAAAACACGAGGCCGTTTACGATACACAAAATCTTAAAAAGCTTACGAAACACGATTTTTACGATACATGAGCCTTATGATACTCGGGGGTCCACTGTACAGTACACTACTGTATAAACATTTAAAAATATACCAGAAATGTTGTAAATGATGCAAAGGTGACATTGAACCAAACCCACTACCATTATATGCTCCTCACTTAGCGACGAATTTGTTTACCAACGTGGTCTTAGGAACAGAACTCCGTCGTTAAGTGAGGAGAGGCTGTATTATATTTGAAAGGAACATATGGCTTTACATCCAGGTCTCTCCACCCAAGATCTATATAAAGGGCAAGGTCTGGTTGGTCAGATGTGAAGAAAAATCAATTAAGTGTTCACCAGAACACCACTCTCCTTCCTCTTAATCCTCTAAACTGCAACCATTCCAGGTTTCAGAAGCCTAATGCCCTTCTCACTCTTATGCTTGAGCAACCAATGTGAAATAATGCCATGGCACTGGTTCAAATATTTTGCATCAACCATATTCTTTACTGGTTCACCATATTACAAGAGGTGGTCACAGGCCTACCTGTTCCATACTTATAGCAAAGATTAATAATTTAAACTCGAGCTTCAAGCAAGCACCCAGGCAAATTCCCTTCACACGTCAGTGTCTGTATGGACAGCTCTTTGAGGCATTCCCAGTAGTTTAAATGCTTTACTGGCTCTATGTTGGCAGTAAATCCTCACACTACCTTGACCAGCTCTTGATACCTCTCCTGCCTTGAATGGAGCTATCAACACTGAACAATGAGAGCCTGTGTAATTTGAATACCATCACTATTCCCAATATATGTGCTTTAATACAAAAGATTCCTTATATTGCACCTGCTCTTTGTGTGCATGTGCACATGTGCAATACAGTCATCTGGACTTTTAAAAACTGCCCATTTCATAGAGCAAGCATTTCCTGTCTCAGGACTCTCCATTTTGAGTATATACCCACCTTCTGTTCTTCAGATACCTCTGCCATGATTTTGGATACTAGTAGTAGCATGCCTATTAGTGGCTCTTGAAAACTGAACACAGCATATTTTAAAGAATGCAATACTACTCTCTGTGGAGGGGTTTAATGAACCAGGGTGTGTCCATTTTCCCCTTGTCAGCTGTTTCTCACCAAGTACAGTGGTACCTCGGTTAACGATATTTTTTCATTCCAGAATGCTGTTCAAGTGCCATTACCAAACGAATTTATCCCCATAAGGAATATTGTAAAATAGACTAGTCCTTTTAGGCCCCCAAAAATACACTTCCAAAACATTTAAAAAAATAAACTTACATAAAAGGGTGAGTTTGGGGACCATCGTTAACCGAGGTACCACTGTATATACTAAACACTTGAAATCTGCTTAAGAGTCAGCAATGATAAATGATAAAGTTTATTTCTAGAAAGAATAGTTTACAAGTGTTTCAGAAAAAGGTGACATTAACATACTTTAGAGAAAGCCCCTGGCTATGCAATCTGGGTAGTCTTAAAATAATCTTATAAACTATTACTGTAATTTTTGCAAGCAACTTGTTGGAAGCTTTAGTAAAAAATTTGCTATAACATTTTTTTGGAGGTTACTGCAAATTCTGGTCAAATACAAATGCAACTACTGATCTAAACTTCAAAATTACTGCACAAGCAATACAATACTGAAAGCCCATAGAATACATAGCATCTCAGGCAATGGTTAGCCTATACGTACAGTGGACCCCCGAGTTACGTACACCCCGGAAATCGTACAATTATGTAAGTATAATATTGTAAGTGCTTGTGGAAGTGTATTTTTGGGGGTCTGAAATAGACTAACCTAAGTGACATTATTTCTTAAGGGAGCAAATTCGTTCGGTAATGGCACTTGAGCAGGATTCTGGAATGAAGTTTTTACGATACTCGGCGGTCCACTGTACTATAATAAAATTTACGCAGTTAATTCAAAATAAAAATCATAAGATATAATTGTCAAGTTAGTAGGGCGAGTGATATTAGTTACTTAAATTAACACAAAATATGATCCCTATCTAGTAATACAGATATATGGGAGTTAAGGAAAAGCTCGAACAAGAACAGGAATGGAATTGGATGAAAACAGGTTTCAGGATTTGTTTGACATAGTATACATTGCTGTCAGGATCACATTAAGTTCCTCCTTACATTTCTTTATAACCCCTGAGAACAGTTCATCAGGGCCCCTGTGATTTGTTGGGTTTTGATCTATCTGCCTAAGAACCAAGTCACCAGTAACTTGGATTGGATTGTACATAACTTATTTTCATCCTGGCCTACATAATTTTTTATTTCTAGAATTTCACTAGCATCTTCCTAGGAGTGTAAAAACCGAGAGGAAATAAGTATTGATGATTTGAAGATTGTACACATTTCCTTATCAGACAGTAAGTTGACCTGAGCAACTTTTAAGTGGGATTATCTTCTCCCTAATCTTACTCCTATATACGTGAAAGAAACCTCCTGATTGGATCTTCAATCATATGGCAACTTGAATTTCATAATCTCTGCAACTAGTTTTTTTCTTTCATTCCCAAATTAGCTGCCTCCCATTAAGGCAGGGTAACCCAAAGAAGGAAACACATTCACCTTTACTCATTTAATAAAAACCTTGCCAGAAGTATGCAGACACCACAGTTTAAATAGCCCTGTTAACTGGAACATCCTCACCCTGCAGAAATGCATAGAGTAATTCAATGTAATTCAATGCAATTCAATTCAGGGTCCAGGTTTGTTTTATTGATGTATACTGGCAACAAGTTTCAAGAGCTTTTTTACTCCCGTAGCCTGGCATTTAGCCAGGCTGCCTTTATTGCCTATTCAACCAGACTGTTGCTATTAGCAGCTTGCTAGCCCACACAGCCATCACAGCCTGAATAATCTGGTATTTGGCAGGCAATCAGTTTCCCCTTGAAGAATTCCAAATTTCTTCCAGGAACATTTCCAATATCTTGGGCTATTGGTTGTTGACAGGGTTCTCTTACTGTGCCTTTAGTGTCCCTACTTTTCATTAAATTTATTTTACATTTCCTCCAAAATGTCTCATTCCAGTAAGTTAAGGCTGTGTGTAGATCTGAGACCTGGCCTTCCAATATCTACGGGGGTGTATAAATCGGGCACCTCTCTTCTCCACTCCAGGGTATATACATTCCAAGTATACCTTGACACATTCCCAATGGTTAAAATGCTTTATTGACTATGTGGGCAGTAAACCATCTCTGTACATTTGTCAGATCTGATAGCATTCCTGTCTTTAACATAGCCGTGAGCATAGAACAATATTCTTTACTTGAGAGGACAAGTGATAAAGAATACAGAACACAAGAATACCATCTCAAAGAAAGACAGCACCAAGAATATATGACTGAAGTATAGTAGACCGGCGTTTAACACGGTTTTGTTTGGCACGTTTTGGTTATAGCAATATTGAAGAATTGCGGCATATTTTTGTATAACACTTCATAAAATTAACTTAACACAGTTCAGTTTGCAGGAGGGAAAAAAAATTTGGAACATGCTTGGAAGGAAGGCCTGAAAAAGAGTGTATGTTTAGCACAGGCTGGTTCCACAACTTTGAGTTGCATAATGAGTTACATAATATTAAGTTTTCTGGTGAAAGTGCTTCAGCTGATCATACAGCAGCAAGTAATTTCCCTGCTGAATTGCAGGAAATTATGTCAGAGGGTGGCTATGAGCTACATCAAGTGTTTAATGCTGACGAGACAAGTGTTTTTGGAAGAAAATACCAACATGAACTTATATCAGTCAGCAAGAGAAAAGTGTGCTGGGCATCAGGTGATTTTAAGTGTAAGCCCATGGTTATTTAACGCTCTAAGAATCCTCATGCTTTGAAAGGTGTAGATAAAAACACCTTACAAGTATAGTGGTACCCTGAGTTTCTGCCATAATTCGTTCCGGAAGGCTGTTCGAGTGCCGTTACCGAACGAAATTGTTCCCATAAGGAATAATGTAAATTAGATTAGTCTGTTTCAGACCCCCAAAAATACACTTACAAAAGCACTTACAATAATACACTTACATAATTGTTCGAGTTGGGAGCTGTACAAAACTCGGGTACCACTGTAATTTGGAGGTCGAACCAGTCATCATGGATGACAGAGGAAATATTTATTTACTGGTTTAAGCATCACTTTATTCCTGAAGTCAAGTTTTACCTGCACAGCAAGAACCTTGCAATCAAGGCGCTCTTCATTCTTGATAATTTCCGTTCTCCACAAGCTTTGCTGGATGTGACCCCACATGTAAAAGTTGTATTTTTACCTCCAAATACAACATCTCTAATACAACCACTGGATCGGGGAGTTATTAACCCTTTGAAAGTTGCAACCCCAATTCCTAGTGTCTGTGTCGCAAAATATTAAAAAAAAAAATTCTTATGAAATGATAGAGAATCTTTTCCCGATGGTAATGACACCAAAAGTACGAAATTTGATGGAAAACTTAAAGAATTATGCTCTCGTGAAGTTAGCGATCTTGGCGATATTTACGCATTGGCGATTTCGCCCACTTTGAGCCCCTATTTTCGGCCAATTCCATTGTTCCAGTCGACCAAACTCAGCTATTTTTTTTAGAGCTCCATTTGTTCTATCAATTGAGAACAAGAAACTTCCCATTTACAGATTTCAACTACCCAATAAAGTGGTCAGAAATTGGCAATTTGGCCAATTTCATGCAAATTAAAAAAAGATGCCAATTTCAAAATAGGGTCCAGAATGAACAATGCAGACATTTCTGACAGTAAAATAACATTTTCTCTGTTCATCAGTCACGTCTCCAGACCCCTCTATTACTCTTGCTTTCTATTTTAAATTTTTATTCACACAAAAAATAGAAGATTTACTGTTAAGCACAATACTGCATTATTCTAATAATTGTATAAATAATGTCAACATTTCCGCTACTTTGAGCTCAATTTCAAGTTTCTTTTCATCGTGAAACAATCAAAATCATCTCTTATCTTTAGAGTATGTCTTCCATTCTATCAACTGAGACCAAGAAAACGAGAATACAACCATAAATACTATACGAAAAAACACCTCAAACTTGGTGTTTTAATCCAAAAAGTTTTTTTTTTCTCATTATGCACTGCGTGCTGCAGGATTTTTTTTATACTGCACACACTGACCACACAGCCCCATTCTCTTACATGTGGGCCTACCAGTTATCTCCCACTTCACATGAAGCCGCTAGAATTTTGGCGCATTAATACGTCAAAAACACTGGCTCGTAAGACATATATATACGACAGAAACAGTCAAAGGGTTAAGTCATTCAAGTGTAACTACACAAAAATATTAATGAATAAAACTACGTAGTTGCATCAATGGACTCTGACCCCAAACTCGTCTGACTCCAACCTGGCAGTACCAAGCTTCTGGAATAAATTTAACATTGCAGATGCCATCCGCTATGCTAGAAGTGCATGGAATAAAGTGCCCCAATCAACATTAAATGCAGACTGGGGAAAGTTATGGCCTTCTTTTTTTCACTGAAGAGGACCCTGACAAATCTAGAAGCAGTGCTTTGAAACGGGGTCTAGACCAGCTGATGATGCTTTACCGTCAGCTGTATGATGTACTGCAGGGTAAAAGAGCCCTGAGATCCATTACAGAACTTATGCACACTCTAATACAACCATAGACTTTAGTACCAGAACCTCTACCATCCACTTCTGCCGACAACCAACAACCATCTACCTCAGCCCAGTAGGGCTACACAATGCATATCCACTCTCTTCACAACCTTTGATATACCTTTGAAGAGTTTCGAGAGTATCTACTCTCTGAGCCCGGCCATGGGCCAGGCTCGTCTGGTGCTTGCCTGGTCAACCAGGCTGTTGCTGCTGGAGGCCCGCTACCCCACATATCCATCACAGCCTGGTTGATCTGGCACCTGGTGAAGATATTTGTCCAGTTTCCTCTTGAAGGCTTCTACACTGGTTCCAGCCGTGTTTCGGATATCTTCTGGTAAGATGTTGAATAGTCTGGGACCCCGGATGTTAATACAGTGCTCCCGTATTGTCCCCACCGCACCCCTGCTCCTTACTGGGTTTATTTTACACTTTCTCCCATCTCTCTCACTCCAGTATGTTGTTATGGCAGTGTGCAGATTTGGGACCAGGCCCTCAAGTACTTTCCACGTATATTTTATCATGTATCTCTCTCTCTTCCGCTCCAATGAGTACATGTTCAAGACTTGAAGGCGTTCCCAATAATTTAGATGTTTCAATGGCTCAATGTGAGCCGTAAACGATCTCTGGATTTGTTCCAGCTCTGCTATTTCTCCTGCCCTGAACGGGGCCGTCAGCACTGAGCAGTATTCTAAGTGGGGGAGCACTAGCGATTTGAATAGTGTCACCATCGGCATTATTTCCCTTGTTTTGAAAGTTCTCAATACCCACCCCGTCATCTTCCTGGCTGTTGTGATCTTTGTCTTGTTATGGTCTTTAAACGACAGATCAGCAGACATAATTATTCCCAAGTCCTTTACGTGTTCCTTTCGTTCTATGTGGTGACCCTCTTGCGTTTTGTATAGTGTTCCTTTTGAGTTCTTCATTTTTTCCATACCTAAGCAGCTGAAACTTATCACCATTGAACGTCATGTTGTTCTCCACTGCCTATTGGAAGACCCTGCTTATGTCCTCCTGTAATTTTTCAGTGTCCTCTACCGTAGTGACTTTCATGCTTATTTTAGTGTCATCTGCAAATGATGATACAAAAGTGTGCTGGGTGTTTTTATCTATGTCTGCTATGAGGATGAGAAACAGCAGAGGTGCCAGGACAGTGCCTTGGGGCACTGAGCTTTTGACCTCGCTGATGCTGGATCTTGCCCTGTTCACTACTACTTTTTGTGTTCTGTGTGTTAGGAACTCAAAAATCCATCTGCCTACCTTCCCGTAATGCCTATGGCCCTCATTTTGTGCGCTATCACTCCATGATCGCATTTGTCAAACGCCTTTGCAAAATCTGTGTAAATCACATCTGCGTTTTGGTCGTCCTCCAATGCCTCCGTAATTCTGTCATAATGGTTCAGCAGCTGTGACAGGCATGATCGACCCGCTCTAAAGCCATGCTGGTTCGGGTTATGTTGGTTGTGCTGGTCTATGAACTTTGTAATCTGCCGTCTCATCACTCTTTCAAAGATTTTTATGATGTGAGAAGTGAGGGCTACTGGTCTGTAATTTTTAGCTAGTGCTCTACTACCTCCCTTATGCAAAGGAGCTATGTCTGCACTCTTTAAGGCCTCTGGAATTTCACCTAGATCTAAGCTCTTTCTCCACAGAATACTAAGGGCTCTTGCTAATGGTACTTTGCACTGCTTTATAAATAAAGCATTCCATGAATCTGGTCCAGGTGCTGAGTGAGTGGGCATGTTGGCCATTTCTTTTTCGAAATCTATGGGATTTGTACTAATGTCGGTTAGGTGGTCTGCGCAGCCTTCTGCATTTGTAATCTTAAGCAGTAATATATAACGACAATGAACTACAATTACATATTCACTTTTATTTTTGTAAGATCTGTTGGTCTAAAAAAGTTGTTTGGCTTTTTGGGGGCTCCCAGGAACGTAACCCTATTTTTCCCACAAGTTCTTCAGTTCATCTAACACGGTTTTTAACTAACACAGCGTTTTCAGGAACGTAACTACCGTGTTAAACGACAGTCTACTGTACACAAATTGAAATATTCAGAAAAATTAGATTTGGGAAGAATACAGAAAAAACAAACATACAAAAAAAAAAAAGTGTTAATGACATGACGGATGGGATAGATTCAGAGGTGTCCCTATTTTGCAGATAATGTGAACTAATGAGAATTCAAGTGGATGAGGATCAGGTAGGACTACAAAGGGATCTGGACAGACTGCAAGCCTGGTCCAACACCTGACTCCTGAAGTTTTAACCCCATCGAGTCTTGATGACTGGGGAAGGTCAAAGAAGACCACAGACAGTACAGGCTAGGGGACCAAAGACACCAAGCGTCACTCAAGGAAAAGGATCTTGGGGCGAGTATAATACCGAACACATCCCCTGAGGAACACATCAACGAAATAATTGCTGCATCATATAGGCGCCTAGCTAACCTAAGAATAGCGTATTGACACCTCAGTAAGAAATCGTTCAAAACTCTGTACACCGTGTATGTCAAGCCCACATTGGAGTATGCAGAACCAGTTTGGCACCCACACCTGGTCAAGCATGTCAAGAAATTAGATAAAGTGCAAAGGTTTGCAAGAAGACTATTCCCAGAGTTAACCCTTTCAGGGTCCAAGGCCATTTTTGGAAGGGGTGCACCAGTGTCCAAAAATTAAAAAAAAAAAAAAAAACTTCTTATTTTTTCTTATGAAATGGTAGAGAATCTTTTTCTGAAGGTAATAAAACAAAAAGTACGAAATTTGATTGAAAATTGACGAAATTATGCTCTCGCGAATTTTAATGTCAGCGATATTTACGCATCAGCGATTTTGCCGACTTTCACTCCCATTTTAGGCCAATTACATTATTCCAGTCGACCAAATTCTTAGCTATTTCACTAGTATTTCTTTTATTCTATCGATTGAGCATAAGAATTCGCCCAGTCAACTGTTTCAACTACAAAATAAAATGATTGGAATTTGGCCAATTTAACTAAAAGTTCAAAATATTTCAATTTCAAAATAGAGTGCAGAATAAACAATGCAGGCAATCCTGGCACTACACTAACATGTCCTCTGTTCAATAGTTATGTTTTCAGTCTTTACAAATTAATTCCATTTTTATTTTTTATTCACATAATGAATTTTTATTCAAACCAAAAAATGGAAGATTTACTGTTATGCAATATTGTAATAATTGTACAAATAATATCACCACATTTGTGAAATGTATATTAGACCCACCAGCTGGCACGTATTAGACGTGTGAGGTCATTTGTTTACTCTTGAACATCAGCAAAAATTAAACATTTCTGCTACTTTGAGCTCAGTTTCAAGCCATTTCCAGTACTAAAACCAATCAAAATCATCTCCATATCTGTAACATATCTGCCATTCTATCAAATGAGACCAAGAAATCACAAATACACAACTATAAAAAGTATACGAGAAAACACTGCAAAGTCGCTGTTTTAATCGAAAATTACGTTTTTGTTTTTTTTCTCATTATGCACTGTGTGCTGCAGGATTTGTTTTATGTGGTGCACACTTACCACATAGATGCATTCTCTCATATCTAGGCCCAAATTTACCGCTCAAAGCTTATCTGAGTGAGCTGAGCTCATGACTAAGAACTACGGTTTGGACCCAGAACTCAAAGCCGTAGAGCTACGGCATGGACCCTGAAAGGGTTAAGGGGCATGTCCTACGAGGAGAGGTTAAGGGAATTTGACCTGACAACACTGGAGGACAGGAGGGGGGCAGAGGGCATGATAACATAAAATACTGAGAGGAATTGACAAGGTGGATAGAGACAGGATGTTTCAGAAATGGGACACAGCAACAAGGGGTCACAACTGAAAGTTGAAGACTCAGATAGTCACAGGGATGTTAGGAAGTACTTCTTCAGTCGTAGAGTTGTCAAAAAGTGGAATAATCTGGAGAGATATTTAGTGGAGGCAGGATCCATACACAGCTTTAAGAAGAGGTATGATAAAGCTCATGGAGCAGGGAGTGTGTGACCTAGTGGTGACCAGTGAAGAGGCAGGGCCAGGAGCTATGACTCGACCCCTGCAACCACAATTAGGTGAGTGCACATGCACGCACGCACACTCTTGTACTCTTTCTCGCTCACTCTTGTGTGCGTGCACACAACAGTCCAAGTATCAATTGACAAGTGCCTTTGACAACTAGTAACTACTCTCGGTCACTCTTGCACACACACTCGCTCACTCTTACACACACACACACACACTCGGTCACTTTTACACACACACACACACACTCTCGGTCACTCTTACACACACACACACACTCTCGGTCACTTTTACACACACACACACTCTTGGTCACTCTTACACACACACACTCTCGGTCACTCTTACACACACACACTCTCGGTCACTCTTACACACACACACACACAGTAGCGGCCAGTGAAGAGGCGGGGCCAGGAGCTTTGACTCGACCCCTGCAACCACAACTAGGTGAGTACACTCTCGGTCACTCTTACACACACTCTCGGTCACTCTTACACACACTCTCGGTCACTCTTACACACACTCTCGGTCACTCTTACACACACTCGGTCACTCTTACACACACTTCGGTCACTCTTACACACACTCGGTCACTCTTACACACACTCTCGGTCACTCTTACACACACTCGGTCACTCTTACACACACCTCGGTCACTCTTACACACACTCGGTCACTCTTACACACACTCTCGGTCACTCTTACACACACTCTCGGTCACTCTTACACACACTCTCGGTCACTCTTACACACACTCTCGGTCACTCTTACACACACTCTCGGTCACTCTTACACACACTCTCGGTCACTCTTACACACACTCTCGGTCACTCTTACACACACTCTCGGTCACTCTTACACACACTCGGTCACTCTTACACACACTCTCGGTCACTCTTACACACACTCGGTCACTCTTACACACACTCTCGGTCACTCTTACACACACTCGGTCACTCTTACACACACTCGGTCACTCTTACACACACTCGGTCCACACACTCCTTACACACACTCTCGGTCACTCTTACACACACTCTCGGTCACTCTTACACACACTCTCGGTCACTCTTACACACACTCTCGGTCACTCTTACACACACTCTCGGTCACTCTTACACACTCTCGGTCACTCTTACACACACTCTCAGTCACTCTTACACACACTCTCAGTCACTCTTACACACACTCTCAGTCACTCTTACACACACTCTCAGTCACTCTTACACACACTCGGTCATACTCACTCATTCTCTCCAACACAAGATAGTAAATGCTGTGGTTGACTGGAACAAAATAGCAAATACTAATGCCACTGAGTGAGCATTTTAGGAAGCTTAAAAATAGGTTAGTGAGAATGGGGTGGATGAGAAAGTCCTGCCTATCATGGGGCAGTAGGCCTACTGCAGTCTTAAGAACATAAGGAACACTGCAGCAGGCCTACTGGCCCATGCGAGGCAGGTCCAAGTCTCCCACCGGCTTAATACAATGCCCCAACCCAGGCAGGTCAGGTTACATTCACTTAAGAAAGGAGCACGGCAACTGACCTAGTAGCACAAGCTAGTCAGGACCAACTCGCACCCACCCGCACCCACTCATATATTTGTCTAGCCTATTTTTAAAACTACACAACATTTTAGCCTCTATAACTGTAATCGGGAGTTTGTTCCACTCATCGACAACTCTATTACAAAACCAATGCTTTCCTATATCCTTCCTGAATCTGAATTTATCCAACTTAAAGCCATTGCTGCGAGTCCTGTCAATACTAGATATTTTTAGCACGCTATTTACATCCCCTTTATTTATTCCTGTTTTCCATTTATACACCTCAATCATATCCCCCCTAATTCTACGCCTTTCTAGAGAGTGCAGATTCAGGGCCCTCAGTCTATCCTCATGGGGAAGATTTCTGATACATGGGATCAACTTAGTCATCCTCCTTTGTATGTTTTCCAGAGCATTTATATCCATTCTGTAATACAGTGACCAAAACTGTGCAGCATAATCTAGATGAGGTCTTCTATTGGTATAAATTATGAATGAACTATTGTACCACAAATTATGCTTGGAACACATTTTTCACATTTGTCAAGTAGACTGCACTTTCTTTCCTCATGGTACAGCGTTATTAATGTAATCCAGCCCCGCTCTCCTTTTCTGCAGCTCTCTTTTTAAGTGTTCCTTAACATTATTTAAATTGGCAAATACTTGTTCATGTAATTATTAAGATGGTTACTTATTAGTGTATGAAAGACTTGATATAGTATGGTGGATGAGTTTTCCAGGTTGCCTCATTTACTAGTTCCATAAAATAATGTGCCACTACACCTTCCTTCCTTTCCCTTTTATTAATGTAGAAGTTTATATGGACATGAATAGCATTCAGCAGGTACAGCCCAACTTGGTACAGATCAGCATAGTATTCTCAGCCAAGTCATACAGTATACATAGGTAATTACAATACTTAAATTTGTATCTCATGTTTAATAAATACAAATTGCATAGTCTTTGTATACAAAAGAGGACACTTTATGGTGACTTAACCTAGAATATCCCCTCCACTTCAAAAGGATACATCAATCAGGATCCCTATTTTGTTTTGCTCTTTCAGACACACAACTTTTTACAAGCTGCCTAAAGTACCCAATAAGCATACAAAGTTCAAGCATTTAGATGAAAGTAAAGACTGGTCTAATTAGTACCATTTGTCCAAAACACTGCACATCATATGGCCTTGATAAAATTGCTATGTACCAACTTATATAAATCAAAATAGCTATGTGCAGTACTGAATTTCCCTTCGTTTTTTTTCTGCAAAGGCTAGAACCTTAGCCACATGTATGGTACTACATTACCCAAGGCCAGCCTTACAGTGCTATCCAGATGGAGAGCTTAAAATCACTAAAAATTAGGAAAAACATGTTTATCCATGTTTAAAGTTGAACTAATTAACAACTTTATGAAAAAGCCAACAATTTCACTTCATTTACAACCAATTAAACAATCTGATATTCCACATTATCAAGAGTGAGCCAGGTTGAACCTTCATAATCTACCATACCACTAGGTTCATAATTTCGTGCATAATACATTGTAAAAATTTAAACTTTAGTGCAAAAAACCCGTGTGTATTAAACCTGTATGTAGCCAGCTTACTTATGTAAAAACTGTTGTAATCTTAACCAGAACAGATTGCTTATTTGCTTACTTTAACACACTTAAGTAACTTGACCATCGAGACAGTGGAGACCTTGACAGTGAGTGCCACTCAAGACTACATACAATACTGACAATTATCACTTACACCTCGTGCTAAATGTATTGATTTCTTTAGCTCCTCCATTTATTATTGGTTACACGATGACTCCACCTTTCAATCACTCCAGTGAAAGTTATTGTCATCCGAGTACAAACAGCAAGTCAGAAGAAAATAATTTGAAAGTTCGGGGAGCTAAAGAGACAGGGACTCATTTTCAAACTGATATTTTTTCCCTGACACTGGCGGTTATGTACCCGTGGGTCTCCATACACGTACACGATACTCTCAATAATTGCTTGCTAATAACCAAAATGCAATTACCTTGCCGTGATAGGAGTATTATGAGGGATAAAAGCGGTGTACACTGGCCCGTCTGAGGGCCAGAGCCGCCCAGTCACCACCACTCACCATTTGGGTCCGGGATCAGCAGCGTTGTGATATTCTGCTGGTTTTGTGTCATCTTGGTCTGCTATATAATCCCCGCTAAGCTGGGACGTCTTCAACAGATCAAATGAGGCTCACAATTTGCCGTAAACTAGGCACAGAAAGACAACAACAAATCCTTCACCGACGGCAGATTCCTAAAATGGCGAGTTCATCACTCCCTTTTCGGAGAGCACATCTGCCTCGTAGGGTCTACATTTTGAAATGTAATGAATTTAATAAGATTTCGCATACATTCAGTTACGACCAAGTGTCATTAAATGCTTCAAATAACGAGATACGAGGCGAAAAAGGTGGACATTGTGTGAGACTCTTCCTGAGGAGAGTAGCTATATGATCTTGGCGGTGGGCACAAAGCTCGCCCGCTGATTGGTCAATACATGTCACGTGGTACACACCGGAATGGAACTACAGGTTACCTACAGAAAACACTCGTTTTTACCCGCATTATCCACCACTCAGACGTCAAGAATAACTAGGATACATCAATATCAGTCATGTTTTGAATCTAGAGAAAGAAAAATGTTAAATATGCTAGTTAAACGGGATTTTCAGGCGTAGTTTCCTAAGCCCGCCAGTAGTGAGTTGTCCAGTGGTCCAGGAACGGTCCACCAGCCAGCCAATCAGCGCGCGGTCCACGGTCCTTCCTTTATGGCGGGAAAAGCACTTCATAGCAGACGTTGTACTCTTCCTTATACCACTACAAGGCAGCAGAACCTCGACGCTAGTGAAGGGCTCTTGTTCTGGGGAATTAGAGTTACCCTTTCCTTCCTTGGAGTAGCCCTGAATGTCTCCGCTTCCCCAGGCACTCCATAACACATCTGGGTTTAGGGTTTTCCCTGTCAACATAACAAATCTTTATTAAGTTTAGTTTACAAGAAGACATTCTTAGTGTTATTTAATACAAGAGTTATTATCTAACAATGCTAAATAGTACAGCTTATGTAAATGAGTTCAACTGACAATAATGAGTTATGTTAAAATTACATAATACTTACTAAGGTTTCAAATTATAAAGATTAAATAAAAACTCACCTACGTACTACCCATAGCACCTAATTCCTCGGAACACATTTAATCCAAAGTTTGGTTTAGTCTTTAAATAAATCATGGCATACAGAGGTAATTACAGTCCATATACGTTTTAGTTTAAATACTTTACAAATTTCATAGTCATATAATCTATTTGCATTTATAAGGAGTTACTCGGGAAAGACTTACTATTTCTCAAAAATAGTTTAAATCCATAGGGGTCCTTATTATTAATGTAAACTTTTTTTTTAATTATGAAGCGGTAAAACGCATAATCTTCAATATTATTTTCGTTCTTAATATATTTGTTGACTCATATATCTGGAGCCTAGTACTGTGATGCAACACTGGGCGACATCAACGATTGATGACGAGCGCTAAACCCGCAGAGGTTAAACAGAGCCCAGGGAAGGAGGGGGGAATGATCAGGTTCACTCCATGGAAGGTGAGGTCAGGGTCAATTCCTTGAATCAATATAGCCCTTCACCGGCGTCTAGGAACCTCCTGGAAGGAATTCCTCTAAGCTTTTCGCAAACACTTCTTCAATGGGTAGTGGAAATCTTAGTGAAGACAAGTGTGCATCTGTGCCTATGATTGGGGACTCGAACCGTGGTTCTGACAGTATGTAATAGAATATGGGAAATTGAAACAGGAACTAGACGTACCACTGAGCTATGAGATTTTAAATAGATGTCACATTATTATGGAGAGCGCTAAACCGATAGGGATTATACAGCGCCTGTGGGGAAAGGGATGGAAGGCGTTCAGGCTTAATTCAGGGAATTGGAGCACAGATCTGATTCCCTAGATCAAGAGCCCCTCACCAGCATCAATGAACCTCCTTTGAGAGGAAGGTTTGACAGACAGACCTTCTGTGACATGTCTGTATCAGAGGTCACCAGCAATGTCCGAACTCTTTCCCATAGCTCTGTACAAGAATAAATGTACAATGAATCTGGGTCTGTGGAAAGGAACATTTGGGTCATATATGGTAAGTAAGTTTATTCAGGTGTACACAAATACAGTTACATAGATTATCATACATAGCAGCATGTGTAAAGAACCTAGGATAACCCAAAAAAGTCAGACGGAGTGACTTATTTCCATTGGAGTCCTTTATAGCACAGAGATGTGCTGTTAAACATTCCTACTATAAGTTTCAAAGCTCCATAGAAAAACGCTGGACATACTTCCTGTTAGGACCCCGGCTCTGAGTCCTCATCCATTTTTATTCATTACGATTCATGCAGTTCCTGGACCCATGAAGTCCATGGGCTCATGCAGTAACTGGACCCCATGCAGCTATTGAACCCATGAAGTCCATGGGTCCATGCAGTCCCAGGACCCATGCAGTTCGTGGGCCCCTGGACCCATGCAGTTCGTGGGCTCCTGGACCCATGCAGTTCGTGGGCCCCTGGACCCATGCAGTTCGTGGGCCTCTGGACCCATGCAGTTCGGGGCCCTGGACCCATGGCGTGGCCCTGGACCCATGCAGTTCGTGGGCCCCTGGACCCATGCAGTTCGTGGGCCCCTGGACCCATGCAGTTCGTGGGCCCCTGGACCCATGCAGTTCGTGGGCCCCTGGACCCATGCAGTTCGTGGGCCCCTGGACCCATGCAGTTCGTGGGCCCCTGGACCCATGCAGTTCGTGGGCTCCTGGACCCATGCAGTTCGTGGGCCCCTGGACCCATGCAGTTCGTGGGCCCCTGGACCCATGCAGTTCGTGGGCCCCTGGACCCATGCAGTTCGTGGGCCCCTGGACCCATGCAGTTCGTGGGCCCCTGGACCCATGCAGTTCGTGGGCCCCTGGACCCATGCAGTTCGTGGGCCCCTGGACCCATGCAGTTCGTGGGCCCCTGGACCCATGCAGTTCGTGGGCCCCTGGACCCATGCAGTTCGTGGGCCCCTGGACCCATGCAGTTCGTGGGCCCCTGGACCCATGCAGTTCGTGGGCCCCTGGACCCATGCAGTTCCTGGGCCCCTGGACCCATGCAGTCCTTGGGCCCCTGGACCCATGCAGTTCGTGGGCCCCTGGACCCATGCAGTTCGTGGGCCCCTGGACCCATGCAGTTCGTGGGCCCCTGGACCCATGCAGTTCGTGGGCCCATGGACCCATGCAGTTCGTGGGCCCCTGGACCCATGCAGTTCGTGGGCCCCTGGACCCATGCAGTTCGTGGGCCCCTGGACCCATGCAGTTCGTGGGCCCCTGGACCCATGCAGTTCGTGGGCCCCTGGACCCATGCAGTGCGTGGGCCCCTGGACCCATGCAGTCCGTGGGCCCCTGGACCCATGCAGCGTGGGCCCCTGACCCATGCAGTCGTGGGCCCCTGGACCCATGCAGTTCGTGGGCCCCTGGACCCATGCAGTTCGTGGGCCCATGGACCCATGCAGTTCGTGGGCCCCTGGACCCATGCGGTCCTTGGACCCCTGGACCCATGCAGTCCTTGGGCCCCTGGACCCATGCAGTCCTTGGGCCCCTGGACCCATGCAGTCCTTGGGCCCCTGGACCCATGCAGTCCGTGGGCCCCTGGACCCATGCAGTCCGTGGGCCCCTGGACCCATGCAGTCCGTGGGCCCCTGGACCCATGCAGTCCGTGGCCCCTGGACCCATGCAGTCCTTGGGCCCCTGGACCCATGCAGTCCTTGGGCCCCTGGACCCATGCAGTCCTTGGGCCCCTGGACCCATGTAGTCCTTGGGCCTCTGGACCCATGCAGTCCTTGGGCCCCTGGACCCATGCAGTCCTTGGGCTCCTGGACCCATGCAGTCCTTGGGCCCCTGGATCCATGCAGTCCCTGGCCCCATGCAGTCCCTGTGTTGCGAGAGGTTTCTTTCGTAGATTGGGTAATGAACAGACGAGATTGGGTGGTTACTTGCTGTATTGAAGTCGATATATATAGGATGGATCTCAGAGCCGTAAGCCTACGTCTGTCTACTCTGCCTGTTCGGTTAGTACTGACTCTCAGAAGTGGGCACCCTTGGCATTCCAAAGGATGACCTTTGACATGGCTAACAGTTGATCACGTGAGCAGTGTATGCTCAGTAACGGTTGGTCACGTGAACAGGTTGTAAGCTATGAACTATACTATCACTGAGCCTACAGTGACACCCGGACTTCTGGACCCATGCAGTCCCTGGGCCCCTGGACCCATTCAGTCCCTGGACCCCTGGAGTCTCTGAACCCATGCAGTCCCTGGAACCATGAAGTCCCAGGAGCTATGCAGTCCCTGGAACCCATGCAGTCCCTGGACCTATGCAGTCCCTGGCCCCATGCAGTCCCAGAACTTCTGGACCCATGCAGTCCCTGGGCTCCTGGACCCTTGCAGTCCCTGGACCCATGCAGTCCCTGGGCCCCTGGACCCTTGCAGTCCCTGGGGCCCCTGGACCCATGTAGTCCCTGGATCCATGCAGTCTCTGGACCCCTGGACCCATGCAGTCTCTGGACCCCTGGATTCCCTGGACCCATGCAGTCTCTGGACCCCTGGAGTCCCTGGACCCCATGCTGTCCCTGGATCCCTGCAGTCCCTGGACCCTTGGAGGCTTTGGATCAATGCAGTCCCTGGGCCCCTGAACCCATGCAGATTATTATTATAATCAAAAGAAGCGCTAAACCACAAGGGTCATACACCGAACCCATGCAGAACCTAGATCCACAAACCACAATCCCTAGGCCCATGTAGTCCCTGGACCCATTGTGCTTTGAATCCTTTGACTATTATGCTGCCAACGGGATGGGTTCAGATGCATAAAAAAAAGATAATACACCATATGAATAGACCAGTTAAGGTCCCTCATATTTTGTCTGAACTTTAAGTGTATTACATTATTATTATAAAAAAGAAGCACTAAACCTACAAGGATGAGAATTAAGGTTCCTGCCTGACAGGTGACCAAAGTGGGTTCAATCTTAAATTTTCAGTGATGATCAATGCTGTTTCATGGTGTGTCTTCTCTCATTACACTCTAGTGTAATTCTTTGTGCCATGAAAACTTGCATGGTAAATAAATTTGTTAATATTGGGTAGCCAAAGGTCAATATATTGGAGCCTCTCCTGAGTGATGCTTTGGATTATGCAAGTTTATTCAGGTACATTACAAAAGTTTAGATCTTTACACTTGTCTTGCATAGTTATCATTATTACAATCAAAACCAAACACTAAACCCACAAGGGTTAGTAACATTGCATATATTACCTAGGATAATCCAACAGTCAAAATGGCTTATTTATATTAGGTCCTTTGAATGGTCAATTTATACGTATATGGACATGCCCAATTGACCCATTTGACACAAAAATGTTGTACAAAACATGTTGCATGTGAACGATAATTTTATATTCAGAAAGTGCTAAACCTATAGGAGATCAAGTGTGCATGAGGAATAGGAATCAAGTTTGATCTCTGGAAGGAAAAGGTAACTCCAATTCCTTTGATCAGGAAGTCTTCACTAGCATCAACGTGCCTCATTTGAATGTTGAAATGAAAAAAAACTAAACTTGTTTCAGTTAGACATCTAGCTTAATGATGGAGCATTCAGCTTATAACCAGAAATAATATTAACATAAATTAAGTGCTATTATAACTATTATCATTATTATTCCATTCATGAGGAGTGCTAAACCTGTAGGGGTGACTGTATGAAGGCATGAAAGACATTCACATTTGATACAATGCTGGTCTGACCTGCTAAATAACTTCATTCTATTAAACCGAGTACTGTATAGGTTTCTGGCCTTCTTCTTGTCACCAATGTCGAGGTTGGGAAACTACACTCTCCCGTCTTCGCATCAGCCACACTCGTCTTACTCATGGGTATCGCATGGAGAGGCTCCCTGTCCCCCTCTGTCAGGTTCCAATATCTGTTCACCATATTCTGTTGGACTGCCCACTCTATCAACGAGCATGCAGAATTTAACTCCAACGTCGTCTTCACTCTGCTGCCCTTTCTTTACCTTCCCTTCTTGCTGATGGGCCCTCCTTTAATCCTGACTCTCTCATTGACGTTTTGACAGCAACTGACTTACTACACAAACTCTGAAGATTATACCTCTAGCACTCCCCTCAGTCCCTTCTACCTCAATCTCTTGCTATTCTCTCTCCCTGCACTATCCACTGTCCTGCTGCACTCCATACCCTACTAATCATCCCTCTCCCTCTTACAACCCATTCTCCCTGCATTCTGCCCTACCCTGCTGCGCTGTATGACCCTTGTGGTTTAGCGCTTCTTTTTTGTTTATAATAATAATTCACATTTGATTCAAGGAATTGGAGAACAAGTCCAATTCCTTAGATCCAGAGCCCCTCATCACAATGAAGGAACCTTCTTTGAGGGTTCACCTAGAAGTAAACAATTGAGTTGTACTTTTAAAAAATCGTAACAACCCATACTTTTGTAATTCTTTCAAATTCTTAATTTTAATAGCCCTCAATATATATATTTTTTTGTTTTCCTGATATATATTTTCAGCTTGTTTCACTATTACATTACATATACATAATAAATACCACTTACATTAAAAAAAAAAACATTACATGAGCACTAAACCCATAGGGGTCATACAGCACATGGAGAGACAGGAGACAATCAGATTTGATCCAATTATTATTATAATCAAAACCAAGCATTAAACCCACTAGGGTCAGGTTTGATCCAAGACAGGGGAGAATAGGTCCACTTCTTTGAATCAAAGTCTCCCCTTCACTGGCATCAAGGTGCCTCCTTGAGGGGTTTATATTAAAAACTAGAACAAAACAACTACTCTTCTAGAATCAATGGTTCCTTAACTAGTATTTTGCCCAACTCTCAGTACTTGGAGTGGACATTCATTCATGATTATAATCAGGGAAAATGCTAAACCCAAAGGGGTCATACATGTATGGAAAATGGGAGTCAATCAGATCTGACTCAAGGGAAGGATAGGTTAAGTTCCTTGAATTAAGAGCACTTCACTGGCATCAAACCTTTTCCTTGATGGAGGATAAGTAACCCTAGAAAACCATTCAGTCTGGCACTACTCTTTAGCCCTCTATCCCCATTATCATCATTATTGTTCATAGTGCACTGAACTCATAGGTCATACAGCACCTGGGGTAATGAGAGGCATTCAGGTTTAATCCAGGGAGGGGAAGGTTCAATTCCTTGGATCAAAAGCCTCTCACTATCATCAAGGAACCTTCCTTGTGGGAGTCCACAACAGCATGCAAACACCTAGGTACCTACACAAGTGTAAAAGGTATAAGGAAACATGCCCACTGTCACCCACTTCACGATCAAACCTGGGTCTTTAAATTGGGGTTCAAAGACATTACCAATGAGTCATGAGTCCCACATTATTTGTCTGCCCAAAGCAGCATATCAACAGTTTAGACCACCCACGGGGAGAGCTAAAACTAGAGGGTCGTTCAGTGCCCAGGGAAATAGGAGGCAATCAGATTTGCTCCAATGAAGGTAAGCTCAGGTTAAATTTTTTAGATCATGAGCTCCCTCCTCGGCATCAAGGAATCTAGATATCTCCCTTGAGGTGTACCCAATACAAACAATATATTATTATTATTATTATTATTATTGCAGTCTTATATTCACACTTATGCACCAAAGCCATGTTTTTAATACAGCCCAATACAGTGGACCCCCGAGTTTCGGTCACCTTGGAAATCGAACAATTATGTAAGTGTAATATTGTAAGTGCTTTTGTAAGTGTATGTTTGGGGGTCTGAAATGGACTAACCTACTTGACATTATTCCTTAAGGGAGTAAATTCGTTCGGTAATGGCACTTGAGCAGCCTTCTGGAATGAATTATGACCGAAACTCAGGGGTCCACTGTATATTGAATTATTATCCATTCACTCACAAGGAGTGCTAAACCCGTAGGGATTATATAGTGCATAAGCAAGCATGCGCATTCTCATTCTCTCTCTCTCTCTCTCTCTCTCTCATTCTCTCTCTCTCTCATTCTCTCTCTCTCTCTCACATTCTCTCTCTCTCATTCTCTCTCTCTCTCTCTCTGGCTGGTTTTCTCACTGATTTGAAGTCCTTTGTTTCTTGAAGAAAATTACAGTACTGTACAAAATAATGATTTATTCTTTACCCTAAAATTACATTTCTTGATTAACTGGAAGAAAAGAACCTTTTGAATCAGTGGAGACAGAGACAATCTGCCAGCAGACACCAGACAGGCCAAACCATCACTAAGACCTATATAATTTCTGGTTTCCTTACTGTGTGCAAAGCCAATGAATTCCTTGGTGACTTAGTTTGTCCACAACACAGAATATGCACTGCTGCTAGGATTTACCTAATTTAACTGTAAAATAAGATCTTTTACAAATGACTATCTCTAACCTCACATGTTGGGAATGATCATTAATGCCAGTAATGCATTTGCCAAATTGACCTCACTTGCTATGATCCAAAAAATATTGTATAATGCTAACCCTCTGTTTGAAGGGTATCTTTTTTTTAACACGCTGGCTATCTCCAACTGAAGCAGGATGACCCAAAAAAGAATAAACACTTTCACCATCACTCACTCCATCACTGTCATGCTGGGTATGTATTTGATCATATTTATGAGTTAGTTTCCTTCAACCTTAGTAGCATGAAATCAAACAAATTCAAAGAGCACAGACTTTAAAGATTTTTCTCCCAAAATCAATGCTACATAAGATTAAAAGTACTGTACTGTATATCAAACAGTCAGTAACAGCATATGAAATCATATTTTAAATATGTATCCCCATGGGTCCTCCTATATGCATATGTAATTAAAATGTCTTACAATTCAGTGCAAGCTTCATGTAAAATTTCAACATTAAATTAAATATAACAAGCAAAATATAGTATCATTTACATAAAATAATACAAATACAAAAATAACTGAGCATTTACAGAATTGTAATTACTTACAAAAATAGAAAGTGTTTTAAAAGGTGCCAGGAATAAGTGTACATAAAATTGTAACTGCCGAGTCATCTTTGTAAACTTTTCCACATTTTGTTCAGCTTAGACCATGAATACTTGATAGACTTGATTACTCCAGCAGTCAATATTCCTTTTATACTCTGAGTCAGACTGGGTATCTTCACTATATCTCTAATACCTGACAAGAAATTAATAGTAAATACACATTAGTGCTTTTTTAATCCATCACATACAATTTTTATTAACAAGACTAAATTAACAAGGATAGTGTAATAACATATATTGCTACTGGTAGGAGATAAACAGTAAAGGCACCTGCAAGAGTTACTTCATATATTCAGTAAACAGAGTACAGTGGAACCACGAGTTTCGTACGCCCTGAGTATTGTACTTTTCGAGTTTAGAACCGTTTTTTCAGCTAAATTTTGTCCTGAGTTTCGCACTGTGCCCCGTGTTTCGTCCCGTGTACCAGACCTGTCTGCCTGCCCGCGCCTGCGTGCCTCCCTGCGCAGCCGTCATGAGTCAGTCTGGCTTTGTTTCTCCTTGAGTGAACATTACATTATACAGTGGACCCCCGAGTTTCGTAAAAACTTCATTCCAGATGCCTGCTCAAGTGCCATTACCGAACGAATTTACGTCCTTAAGAAATAATGTCACGTAGGTTAGTCTATTTCAGACCCCCAAAAATACACTTACAAAAGCACTTACAATATTATACTTACATACTTGCACGATTTCCGGGGTTTACGAAACTCGGGGGTCCACTGTACTGTATACTAGGCATTTAAAGTGCCCTAGAGCGATAAAATGCATATACAGTACACCCATTACTTTTTTTTTTTTTTCAACAAGTCGGCCATCTCCCACCGAGGCAGAGTGACCTAAAAAGAAAGAAAATACTTTCATCATCATTCAACACTTTCACCACACTCATACATAATCACTGTCTTTGCAGAGGCGCTCAGATACGACAGCTGAGAATAGTCCCTCCCAGCTGTCAATATCCCAGACCCCTCCTTTAAAGTGCAGGCATTTTACTTCCTCAAAATATTCCCGCCATCTACCCAATACCTCCAGCTCCCCATCTACTAACTCCCCTACTCTGTTTTTAACTGACAAATCCATTCGTTCCCTAGGCTTTCTTACCTTGTTTATCTCACTCCAAAATTTTTTCTTGTTTTCAGCAAAATTTCTTGACAGAGCCTCTCCCATTCTTTCATCCGCTCTTCTTTTGCACTCTCTCACCACTCTCTTCACCTTTCTTTTACTCTAAATATACTCTGCTCTTCTATTAACACTTCTGTTTTGTAAAAACCTCTCTTTTATCACACCCTTTACTTCTTCATTCCACCACTCACTCCTCTTTCCTCCTGCACCCACCCTCCTATAACCACAAACTTCTGCCCCACATTCTAATACTGCATTTTTAAAACTATCCCAACTCTCTTCAACCCCCCACTACTCCTACTTGCACTAGCCCACCTTTCTGCCAATAGTTGCTTATATCTCACCCTAACTTCCTCCTCCCTTAGTTTATACACTTTTACCTCTCTCTTACTTGCTGTTGCCATTTTCTTTTTGTCCCATCTACCTTTTACTCTAACTGTAGCTACAACCAAATAATGATCCGATATATCCGTTGCCCCTCTATAAACATTACTTACTCATTACTTACCTTAAAATATTTGTAGTCTTAATGTAGAGTAAGAGGTGAGTAAACAAGATGAGTACATGAGAGTGTAGAAGGTTCGCGAGTTTTGTAAACAAACCAGTTGTTTTTCTTGTTGTTAGCAGTCCGGACACGAATAATTTTTGTTCACTCCGTCAAGCCGACTGGAAAAACATCTCATATTTATGTTAATTTATATGTTTATATGTTACGTAGTGTGTTTATTATATATAATTTTGAAAAAAATATCATATATGGATTAAGCAAAATGTCTATACAGTGGACCCCCGAGTTACGAGCACCTCGGAAATCGTACAAATATGTAAGTATAATATTGTAAGTGCATTTGTAAGTGTATTTTTGGGGGTCTGAAATGGACTAACCTACTTGACATTAGTATTCCTTAAGGGAGAAAATTTGTTCGGTAATGGCACTTGAGCAGGCTTCTGGAATGAATTATGCTCGTTACTCAGGGGTCCACTGTATTAATGTTTTATACGCCTCAGAGTGATTATTATTGTGTTATTATTATCATTATTAATGGGCCTAAGAGTGATTATTGTGTTGTTATTATTATCATAATTAATATGGCATCTTCAAGACTAATAACACACTCTTAGTGATTTTAATGTGTTCCTGCATGCCAGCACAGGCACAAGTTGTGGAGTTTAAAGCAGTTAAGTTCAGTGACAAAGTGTAGCATTAAGAGTAGCAGCGATTAAGCGATAGAAAAAGGATGAAACGAAATAAACTCCTGACAGCATAAGCCACTCTGCCTATCTTCTGTAAGGTATTGATCTAATGCAGTTAGCATTACAAACTCTATTTTCTCTTATAATACTAACAAGTCTAAAGGAGGAAAGAATGGGAAGACGTTTTCATAGCTGGAGCAAGAATGCCCGCCACCACATACGTAATGACATACATATTTTATTAATTCTAGAGTGCATATCAGGTTTTTATGTTATTTATATTGTTTATTATGTTATATTAGATGAATTGTGATATACTATAAATAAGCCGTAGAGTTGATACTAGTGTCATATTGAAGTACTATTTTGTCATGCCTCTTGACAGCAGGAACGGATTAATTGGATTTACATTATTTCTTATGGGAAATATTGCTTCAACTTTAGGACGTTTCGACTTTAGGACTAGCTCCTGGAACAGATTAAGTTCGTAACTCAAGGTACCACTGTATACATTTCCAAAAGTTTTCATGTCCTACTTCAATTATATACTACACAAAAATGCAGCCACCAATGACAATTACAATGAGGTAACTGAGAGCAAAAAATGGGTGAGCTGCTGCTAGCATATATAAACTACTTGACATACAATCAGCCTCAGTAACATAGCTCACAGGTTATCTAGCACAAAAGAGAATTATGAAATAGTGAATTTCATTGACTTTTTGCATTTTCAGTATGATGACTTACTTTTTGGACGCTGTATTACATAGAAGCATAAGTTTTCCAGATATGAATTATCTGTGTAACACACTGTTTAGCATGTGGGTATCTCTAGGTTCATAGATTCCTATAGACTGAAGCAAGCAAATATGAAGTATTGATGGGCTCTAAGAGGATTTAAGATGCCTGTGCATTGATTACATCCAGGGTGATGCTACTAAGGTAGATTAATATCTTTAGGTACAGCTATTCATTACAGTATTTATTTATACCATTTCATTAGTATTGCTGCTTTCCTTCTGAAAACTGGTCAAAAAAGGTTTGTGTGATAAATGGTTTAAAACCGACAGGTTGAAGATTGAGACACTCGTGCAACATGTGGGAATCTTTATTGAAGAAACGTTTCGCCACACAGTGGCTTCATCAGTCTGATACAAAGCAGAAAGGAGGTAATCAGTCCCTCAGCCTGGTGTCAATGTGTTCAGTCCATCAGTCTTGTAGAAAGTAGAGCAAAGGGCTGTAGAAGTGGCTTATATACTGTAGTCAGGTGAGTCGGAACAGAAGGAGGCAGGGTCATAGTGGAACCATCCACTATGAAGCCACTGTGTGGTGAAACATTTCTTCAATAAAGATTCCCATATGTTGCATAAGTGTCTCAATCTTCAAAAAAGATTTAGATTTGAGTATTTTAACCTAGAAATTAATCAAAGTAAAAAGTCTTTTTAGAAAATATTAACAAGTATGCTTACCTTGAACTATTACATCAGCACTATCACTGTCATGAGCAGCAGCATGAAGCACATCTTCTAAGTCTCTATTGCTTCTATCCTTATTGAATTCCTTAATTAATTTAAACTGGAAAGGAAATTAGATATTAGATAGGGATGTGTAATGTCACCATGGTTGTTTAACATATTTATAGATGGGGTTGTAAAAGAAGTAAATGCTAAGGTGTTGGGGAAAGGGGTGGGATAAAATTATGGGGAATCGAATACAAAATGGGAGTTACTTTTTGCTGATGATACTGTGCTTTTGGGAGATTCTAAAGAAAAGTTGGAAAGGTTAGTGGACGAGTTTGGGAGGGTGTGTAAAGGTAGAAAGTGGGAAGTGAACATAGATAAGAGTAAGGTGATAAGGACATGTCGTGTCTAAGGGCAATGTGTGGTGTAAATATTATACAGAGAATTCGTAGTGTGGAAATTAGGAGGACGTGTGAAGTTACTAAAAGTATACTAGCCAGAGGGCTGAAGATGGGTTGTTGAAGTGGTTTGGTCATTTAGAGAGAATGGAACAAAGTAGAATGACTTGGAGAGCACATAAATCTGTAGGGAAAGGACGGTGGGGTACAGTCGTTCTAGGAAAGGTTGGAGGGAGGGGGTAAGGGAGGGTTTGTTGGCGAGGGGCTTGGACTTCCCAGCAAGCATGCATGAACATGTTAGATAGGAGTGAATGGAGACAAATGGTTTTTGGGACCTGCCAAGCTGTTGGAGTGTGAAGGGATTCAGGAAAACCGGTTAGCCACACTTGAGTCCTGGAATTGGGAAGTACAATGCCTGCACTTTAAAGGAGGGGTTTGGGGTATTGGCTGTTTGGAGTGACATCTAAACTGTCGTATCTAAGCGCTCTGCAAAGACAGTGATTATGTATGAATGATGGTAAAAGTGGTGAATGATGAAAGTTTTTTTCTTTCTTTTTGGTTTTTCTTTCTTTGTGGGTCACCCTGCCTCGGTGGGAAATGGCTGACGTGTTAAAAAAAATATATATGTACATACAGTGGGAGCAAGAGCCTAGTAACCCCTTCTCCTATATATGTTACTAAATTTAAAGAGAGAAGCTTTCGTTTTTCTTTTTAGGTCACCCTGCCTATGTGGGATACAGCCAGTTTGTTGAAAAAAAAAAATAGTACAATGAATGCCTAAGATTATCCTGTTCTATTACAGTGCAAACAAATTTGAAGGACAATGCCAACTTAAATCTAATTATATTTTTATTTTGTCACTGGAACAAAAATAAAGCTTATTATATAAATCTTTTACTGTACTCAATAGAAGTTTCAGCTTGTGATCTACATTTCTTTTGAATTTCTATACTTAATGTTTTCTAACAATGAATGCAATGTCTTATATTATTCAATCCATCCCAAATCCTTTAGGCTTTTCATTCGAGGAGTCTGTCTAAAACAGAATCACTACTGAAAACAATTTATTCAGATTTCCATTCTACTGAATGACCATCTGAAGTATTTTATTACCTGTAGTGTTTTAGGCAACATTGAAAGGTGATAGAGTCGAGCTGGTGGTGAGGTATCTTGTTCTCCCATTCCCTTATATTGATCCACCAAGACATATTCTTCCAATTCCTTTAAAACTGGTAAATAGAGATTCCGAAACTCCTGTGTTTGTGCTCGAACTATATTTCTCACCTTGTTTTGGTCTTCTCCTATGTGCATGCGAAAATCACCTGATAAATAAAAATTATATTTATTAGTGAAAAATCCTTTTTTTGCAATAAATATAATAATAAATAACAAAAAGGCATAATACCATGACTGGAACAATACACAAATAACCCACACATAGGAGAGAGGCACTTACAATGACGTTTCAGTCCGGCCTGGAATGGAATAATAATGCAACAGGTTGCTTGTAATTAAAAATTAAAATTATCAGATACAGTCAAATCTCTTCATTTGTGGGGGATATTTTCAAGAGGCATTTGCCAACATATTCAAACACCAAAAATGGGTATTTATTCATTTGCATTTTGGGTAAATTTTAATTTACTAAACTGTGCCTCTGATGATGATGCCTTATAGATATATTGATGTTTTTGGTGGGGACAGTCATGAAAATGATGATCAGGGTGATGATGGTGATCAAGATGATGACAGTGATCAGGGTGATAATAACAATCAGGATGATGGTGATTAAAGCGATGGTCATCAGGGTGATGACGGAAATCAGGCTGATGACAGAAAAAGGACGATGATGATTAGGGTGATAACAATGATCAGGGTGATGACAGTGACCAATATACATATTTTCTGGAGGAAGAGTTCTCACCCACTTCCCCATGAAACAAAGAAAGTACTACAAAACAAGAATTATTAAGAAATTAGAAAACTCAAATGTATGTACAGTGGACCCCCGCCTAATGAGCAAAATTCATTCCAGAAGCCTGCTCACAAGTGCCATTACCGAACAAATTTACGTCCTTAAGAAATAATGTCACATAGGTTAGTCTATTTCAGACCCCCAAAAATACACTTCCACAAGCACTTACAATATTATACTTACATAATTGTACGATTTCCGGGGT
>WNWK01007891.1:35000-53315 GCA_009830355.1 Cherax destructor
AGTCTTCAACTTCCATCTGTGTCCCCTTGTTGTTGTGTCCCATCTCTGGAACATTCTGTCTCTGTCCACTTTGTCAATTCCTCTCAGTATCTTATATGTTGTTATCATGTCTCCCCTATCTCTCCTGTCCTCCAGTGTCGTCAGGTCGATTTCCTTAACCTCCTCGTAGGACATACCCCTTAGCTCCGGGACTAGTCTTGTTGCAAACCTTTGCACTTTCTCGAGCTTCTTCACATGCTTGGCTAGGTGTGGGTTCCAAACTGGTGCTGCATACTCCAATATGGGCCTAACGTACACAGTGTACAGGGTCCTGAACGATTCTTTATTAAGATGTCGGAATGCTGTTCTTAGGTTTGCTAGGCGCCCATATGCTGCAGCAGTTATTTGGTTGATGTGCGCCTCAGGAGATGTGTCTGGTGTTATACTCACCCCAAGATCTTTTCCTTGATTGAGGTTTGCAGTCTCTGGCCCCTAGGCTGTACTCCGTCTGCGGTCTTCTTTGCCCTTCCCCAATCTTCATGACTTTGCACTTGGTGGGTTGAACTCCAGGAGCCAGTTGCTGGACCAGGCTTGCAGGCTGTCCAGATCCCTTTGTAGTTCTGCCTGGTCCTCGTCCGATTGAATTCTTCTCATCAACTTCACATAATCTGCAAACAGGGACACTTCGGAGTCTATTCCTTCCGTCATGTCGTTCACAAATACCAGAAACAGCACTGGTCCCAGGACTGACCCCTGTGGAACCCCGCTCGTCACCGGCGCCCACTCTGACACCTCGCCACGTACCATGACTCGCTGCTGTCTCCCTGACAGGTATTCCCTGATCCAATGTAGTGCCTTCCCTGTTACCCCTGCCTGGTCCTCCAGCTTCTGCACTAATCTCTTGTGTGGAACTGTGTCAAACGCCTTCTTACAATCCAAGAATATGCAATCTACCCACCCCTCTCTCTCTTGCCTTATCGCTGTCACCCTGTCGTAGAACTCCAGTAGGTTTGTGACACAGGATTTTCCGTCCCTGAAACCGTGTTGGCCGTCGTTGATAAGCTCATTCCTCTCTCTCTCTGTGTGTGTGTGTGTGTGTGTGTGTGTGTGTGTGTGTGTGTGTGTGTGTGTGTGTGTGTGTGTGTGTGTGTGTGTGTGTGTGTGTGTGTGTGTGTGTGTGTGTGTGTGTGTGTGTGTGTGTGTGTGTGTGTGTGTGTGTGTGTGTGTGTGTGTGTGTGTGTGTGTGTGTGTGTGTGTGTGTGTGTGTGTGTGTGTGTGTGTGTGTGTGTGTGTGTGTGTGTGTGTGTGTGTGTGTGTGTGTGTGTGTGTGTGTGTGTGTGTGTGTGTGTGTGTGTGTGTGTGTGTGTGTGTGTGTGTGTGTGTGTGTGTGTGTGTGTGTGTGTGTGTGTGTGTGTGTGTGTGTGTGTGTGTGTGTGTGTGTGTGTGTGTGTGTGTGTGTGTGTGTGTGTGTGTGTGTGTGTGTGTGTGTGTGTGTGTGTGTGTGTGTGTGTGTGTGTGTGTGTGTGTTTTTTGGGGTGTACTCACCTAATTGTACTCACCTAATTGTGGTTGCAGGGTCGAGACTCAGCTCCTGGCCCCGCCTCTTCGCTGTCTGCTACTGGGTCTCTGCTCTCCTGCTCCATGAGCTTTATCATACCTTGTCTTAAAACTATGTATGGTTCCTGCCTCCACTATATCATTCTCTAGTCCATTCCACTTCCTGACTACTCTGTGGCTGAAGAAATGTTTCCTGACATCCCTTTGACTCATCTGAGTCTTCAGCTTCCAGTTGTGTCCCCTTGTTTCTGTGTTCCCTCTCTGAAACAACCTGTCACTATCTACCTTGTCAATTCCCGCAGTATTTTGTATGTCGTTATCATGTCTCCTCTGACCCTTCTTTCCTCCAGTGTTGTTAGTCCTATTTCCTCAGCCTTTCTTCATAAGACAGACCCCTGAGTTGTGGAACTAACCTTGTCGCAAACCTTTGCACTTTCTCTAGTTTCTTGACGTGCTTGACCAGGTGTGGGTTCCAGACTGGTGCTGCATACTCTAGTATGGGCCTGACGATACGGTATACAGTGTCTTGAACGATTCCTTGTTAAGGTAACGGAACGCTAATCTTAAGTTTGCCAGTCGCCCATATGCTGCCGCGGTTATCTGGTTGATGTGTGCTTCCGGAGACGTGCTTGGTGTTATACTCACCCCAAGGTCTTTCTCCTTTGTTGAGGTTTGTAGCCTTTGTCCACCTAGCCTGTACTCTGTCAGCGGTCTTCTTTGCCCTTCTGTGTGTGTGTGTGTGTGTGTGTGTGTGTGTGTGTGTGTGTGTGTGTGTGTGTGTGTGTGTGTGTGTGTGTGTGTGTGTGTGTGTGTGTGTGTGTGTGTGTGTGTGTGTGTGTGTGTGTGTGTGTGTGTGTGTGTGTGTGTGTGTGTGTGTGTGTGTGTGTGTGTGTGTTAGTTAGTTACCATTTTGTCCTAGGCACATGTCGATTAGACACTAGGCCTGTTGTATGTATGTATGTGTGTGTGTGTGTGTGTGTGTGTGTGTGTGTGTGTAAGGAAACACTTTGAAATGTTTCCGCCCCACCAGGAATTGAACCCGGGCCCGCTGTGCATGAAGCGAGAGCTTTAGCCACCAGGCCATTGGGGCTGTGTGTGTGTGTGTGTGTGTGTCTGTCACCAATTATAGCAGCATTATTCAATAAATCCATTGAATCTTCTACCTTCCCATCAATTCTCAAAATAGCTAGGGTCACCCCGATCCACAAAGGAGGTGACCAAACTGACTTGAATAATTATAGACCAATCTCAAATTTACCACTGCTTTCTAAAATCTTCAAAAAATTTAAATTTATAGACAGATCTATTCCTACCTCGTCTCACACAATGTACTCAACCCCTGTCAATTTGGATTCAGGACTAACAAGAGCACAAACGATGCTATAACACACATGTTAGAGTTAATATACACCACACTTGAGAACAAACAAACAAACAAATTTGATTTCATTGCAGATTACATGGGTATCGGAAGTTACAATGTAAATTGAGTGCAAGGAGAGCCACTGACATGCCATGGCATTAGGGGCAGCTTATTCTAGTCCTTAAAAACTATGTACTTAATATTAGAGAAATTTATTGAGTTTATTCTAGTTAAAAATTATTTTCAAAATTACAATATGATGAAATTTTACTGTTTAAATTATTATATAATGATATTAGATATTAGATTGTTACAGGTGTTAAGATTCTTGAATGATAATATGGAATTGAGATTATCTTAAGGAAAATAACATTGAGCATTTTTGACATTAACTTATAATATGAGTAGGGGGTTAACATAATAGTAACATATTATTAAAAATTGAGATTATCGTATAGGAAAGTAACAATGAGCATTTTTCAAAGTAGTTTATAGTATGATCATTTAGTTTTGGGTGAGTAGGTGGTTTTTGAGTTGAGTCATAAATTGATTTTCAGACAAGATTATTTTGAAAATAATTTTTAACTAGAATAAACTCAATAAATTTCTCTAATATTAAGTACATAGTTTTTAAGGACTAGAATAAGCTGCCCCTAATGCCATGGCATGTCAGTGGCTCTCCTTGCACTCAATTTACATTGTAACTTCCGATACCCATGTAATCTGCAATGAAATAAATTTTTTTTTTTTTTTTTTTTTTTAATATTTACTGGTAATGAATTCCAGATTCTGGGGCCCTTTATGTGCATAGAATTTTTACATAGGTTGATATGAACACGGGGTATATCAAAAAGTGATCTGTGTCGTGTGTTGTGGTCATGGGTCCTATTAAAGTTGGTGAGGAGAGTTTTGAGCAGAGGGTTTATATTAGAGTGTAAAGTTTTATATATGTAGTAGGCACAAGAGTAAGTATGAATGTTCTTTACGGTGAGTAGTTTGAGACTTTTGAATATTGGTGGAGTATGCTGTCTAGAGTGGGAATTTGTTATCATTCTGACTGCGGCCTTTTGTTCTGTTATGAGTGGTCTAAGGTGATTTAACGTTGTTGATCCCCATGCACAGATTCCATAGGTGAGATACGGGTAGATAAGTGAATGATATAGTGCAAGGAGAGCTGATTGAGGTACATAATAGCGTATCTTTGATAATATGCCTACTGTCTTCGAGATTTTCTTGGAAATTTGTTGTATATGTGTTTGGAATTTAAGGCTACTGTCAAGGTGGATTCCTAGGAATTTTCCCTCTGTGAGTCTTGTGATGGGTGTACCATTGAGTGTTATGTTAAGTGGAACATTTGTGGCTTTGCGTCCCGCTGGGAATCTTCATAGACCTACGCAAAGCATTTGATACAGTCGACCATGATTTATTGCTCACAAAATTAGCACACTATGGTATTAGGGGGCACCCACTCAACTACCTAAAGTCGTACCTTAGCAACAGAAGCCAGTACGTGTACACAAATGGAGAGAACTCTTCCACACAACAAATTACAGTCGGAGTCCCTCAAGGAAGTGTCCTGGGGCCACTCCTATTCCTTATTTACATAAACGACCTACTGAATGCATCACAACTACTTAAACCCATATTATTTGCAGATGACACAACATATGTCTTCTCTCACCCAAATCCAGTCATACTAGCCAACACTGTTAATGCCGAATTACAGAAAATATAAACATGGATGAAGACAAACAAGCTTACTCTCAATACTGACAAGACCTACTTCATTCAGTTTGGAAACAAAGCCACAAATGTTCCACTTAACATAACGCTCAATGGTTCACCCATCACAAGACTCAGAGGGAAAATTCCTAGGAATCCACCTTGACAGTAGTCTTAAATTCCAAACACACCAACACTGTATTTCGGGGGGGGTCTGTGGGGGTGGGGGACCTGGCGGTGTGTTGTGGGATTCTACAGCGGGGTGTGTGTGTGTGTGTGTGTTTTTCTTTTTAACATGTTGGCCATTTAACACCGACGCAGGGTGACCCAAAAAGAAAAAAAACCTTCATCATCATTCAACATTTTCACCATCACTCATACATAATCACTGTCTTTGCAGAGGCGCTCAGATACGACAGTTTAGATATCCCTCCAAACTGCCAATATCCCAAACCCCTCCTTCAAAGTGCAGGCATTGTACTTCTCATTTCCAGGACTCAAGTCCATCTAACCAGTTTCCTTGAATCCCTTCGCAAAATATTACCCTGCTCACACTCCAACAGCTCGTCAGGTCCCAGAAATCATTAGTCTCCATTCACTCCTATCTAACAAGCTCACGTACGCTTGCTGGAAGTCCAAGCCCCTCGCCCACAAAACCTACTTTACCCCCTCCCTCCAACCTTTTCGAGGACGACCCCTACCTTGCCTTCATTTCCCTACAGATTTATATGCTTTCCAAGTTATTCTACTTTGTTCCATTCTCTCTAAATGACCAAACCCTCAACAACCCCTCTTCAGCCCTCTGACTAATACTTTTAGTAACTCCCCACCTCCTCCTGATTTCCACACTACAAATTATCTGCATAATATTTACACCACACATTGCCCTTAGACATGACATTTCCACAGCCTCCAGCCTCATCCTTGCTGCAGCATGTACAACCCATGATTCACACCCATATAAGAATGTTGGTACCACTATACTCTCATACATTCCCTTCTTTGCCTCCATGGATAAAGTTTCTTGTCTACACAGATACCTCAACGCACCACTCGCCTTTTTTCCTTCATCAATTCCATGCTTAACCTCATCCTTCATAAACCCATCTGCTGACAAGTCAACCCCCAAATATCTGAAAACATTCACTTCTTCCATACTCCCTCCCTCCAATGTAATTTCCAATTCTTCTTTATCTAAATCAATTGATACCCTCATCACCTTACTCTTATCTATGTTCACTTTCAACTTTCTACCTTTACAAACCCTCCCAAACTCTTCCAACCTTTGCAACTTTTCTTTAGAATCCCCCAAAAGCACAGTATCATCAGACAGCCCGTTGTAAGTCCAAGTTGTTGGTAAAAAAAATACAGTGGAACCCCGAGTTTCGTCTGCCCTGAGTATCGGACACTTCGAGTTTAGAACTGTTTTTTCGACTAAATTTTGTCCCGAGTTTTGCACTGTGCCTCGTGTTTCGTCCCACGTACCAGACCTGTCCGCCTGCGCGCCTCTCCACACAGGCGTCGTGAGTCAGTCTGGCTTTGTTTATCTTTGAGTGAAAATTACCCTGCGCAGTCATCCAAACATTTCACAATTAATTCATTGTGTTTGGTGCTTGTTTATTGAGTGCGACTGTGAAATAAGTCACCATGTGCCCAAAGAAACTTCCTAATGGCACCCCTTTGGGAAAGAAAGTGAGAAACACCATGGAAGTGAAGAAAGAAATAGTACAAAAATACGAGAGTGGTGTGCGAGTTGTGGAGCTTGCCAGGATGTATGGCAAAAGCAAATCAACAATCGCTTCTATCCTGGCGAAGAGAAAAAAATCAAGGAAGCTGATGTTGCGAAATGTGTAGACATGTTAACCAAAAATAGATCACAAACAATCGAAGAGGTTGAGAAGTTGTTGCAGGTGTAGATCAACAATAAACAGATAGCGGGTAATAGTGTTTCGGAGTCGCTCATTTGTGGAAAAATACCACCCTGAGCAAGCTGAAACAAGCCATATCTGCAACATGTACAGTGACAAAACCATGTCCCATTTTAGGGACATCTTAAAGAGGCACCAGAAACAGAGCACTCTGGACAGTTATTTTGTGCAACAGGGGTCCAGTGACTCTCAAGCTGGTCCTAGTGGCATTAAAAGACAAAAAAGGGAAGTAACCCTAGATAAGGACTTGTTACGTAAAGTTTTTATGGAAGGGTATTCCCCTTCCAAACAATAAGTGCTCCCTCACTCCTCCCTATCTTCCAGATGCCAGCAACAGTCTTCAATAAAGGTAAGTAAATGTTATTTTAAATGTTTATTTAAATGTTTATTTAAATATTTATCTATTGTATTACTCATTTATTACTTTATGTATTTAGCTGTGTTGTGTGTATGTAAAACTATAGTTATTCTTTAAAAAATGTATTTTTTGTGAATATTTTTGTGGGTCTGGAACAGATTTACATTATTTCTTATGGGAAATATTACTTTGACTTTAGGACGTTTCGACTTTAGTCCTAGCTCCTGGAACAGATTAAGGACGAAACTCGGGGTTCCACTGTATGTCGCTAAGTGAGGAGAGGCTGTATATATATACAGTGGACCCCCGAGTTTCGATCACCTCAAAACTCAAACAATTATGTAAGTGTATTATTGTAAGTGCTTTTGTAAGTGTATTTTTGGGGGGTCTGAAATGGACTAACCTACTTGACATTATTCCTTAAGGGAGCAAATTCATTCGGAAATGGCACTTGAACAGCCTTCTGGAACGAATTATGGCCGAAACTCAGAAGTCCACTGTATATATATATACAGTGGACCCCCGGTTAACGGCCATAATTCGTTCCAGAATGCTGTTCAAGTGCTGTTACCAAACAAATTTATTAACTTAAGGAATAATGTAAATTAGAGTAGTCTTTTTGGACCCCCAAACATACACTTACAAAAGCACTTACAAGAATACACTTACATAATTGTTAGTGTTTGGAGCCGGCCGTTAACCGGGGGTCCACTGTACGTATCTTCTTTCAACAAACCGACCATGTCCCACCGAAGCAGGGTGGCCCAAAAAGAAAAAGAAAAGTTCCTCTTTTTAACTTTCGTAATGTATACAGGAGAAAGGGTTAATAGGCTCTTGCTCCCGGCATTTTAGTTGCCTCTTACGACACGCATGGCTTACGGAGGAAGAATTCTGTTCCACTTTCTCATGGAGATAAGTGGAAATAAACAAGAACAAGAATTAGTAAGAAAATAGAAGAAAACCCAGAGGGGTATGTATATACGTATATGTTTGTATGTATACGCATGTGTAGTATGACCTAAGTGTAAGTAGAAGTAGCAAGATGTACCTGAAATCTTGCATGTTTATGAGACAGAAAAAAGACACCAGCAATCCTACCATCATGAAAAACAATTACAGGCTTCCGTTTTTACACACTCTTAGCAGGACAGTAGTACCTCCCTGGGCGGTTGCTATCTACCAACTTACTACCTACTCTATTTTGTTCCATCCTCTCTAAGTGTCCAAATCACCTCAACAACCCTTCTGCTCTCTGGATAATACTTTCAGAAACCTTGCACATCCTTCTAATCTCCAAGCTACGGATTCTCTGCATTATATTTACACTCCACATTGCCCTCAGACACGACATCTCCACTGCCTCCAGCCTTCTCCTTGTTGCAACATTCACCACCCATGTTTCACACCCATATAAAAGTGTTGGTACCACTATACTCTCATACTTTTCCCTCTTTGCTTCCATGCATGATGCTCTTTATCTCCACAGACTCCTCAGTGTTCCACTCACCTTTTTCCCCTCATCAGTTCTATGATTCACTTTGTCTTTCACAGACCCATCTCCTGACAAGTCCACTCCCAAATTTCTGAATACATTCACCTCCTCCCTCCAATCTGATATCCAATCTTTCAGTACCTAAATTTTTTTATCCTCATCACCTTGCTCTTTTTACATTCACTTTTAATTTCCTTCTTTTACATATCCTTCCAAACTCATTCATCAACCTCTGCAACTTCTCTTCAGTCTCTCCCAAAAGAACAGTGACATCAGCATAAAGCAACTGTGACAACTCCCACTGTGTGTTAGATTCTTTATCTCTTAATCAGACACCTCTTGCCAAGACCCGAGCATTCACTTCTCTTACAACCCAATCTATAAATATACTGGAAATAATCTCCCTCTCTCCTACATACTGAGCCTCACTATCCTTATAAAAACTTTTCACTGCTCTCCCATCCACCCTATCATATGCCTTTTCCAAATCCATAAATGCAATGAAAACCTCTTTACCCTTATCTAAATACTGTTCACCTATATACTCCACTGTAAACACTTGGTCTACACATCCCCTACCCTTCATGCTCTCTGCCAATCCCTAGGTACCTTCCCCTCTTCCATACATTTATTAAACAAAAGCACCAACCATTCCAGAACAATATTACCATCTGTTATTAACATTTGTCTTTTATCCCATCAATCCCAGCTCCTTTATCCATTTTCATTCTACCCACTGCCTCGTGCACCTTCCTCACACTCACAAATGGCTCTTTCTCACTCCTACAAGATGTTATACCTCTCTGCCCAATGCATGAAATCACAGCTTCTCCATCTTCTTCAACATTTAACAGTTTCTCAAAATATTCCCTCCATCTTTCCAATACTTCCAACTCTGCATCTAATAACTATCCTCTCCTATTTTTAACTGCCAAATCCATTCATTCCTTAGGCTTTCTTAACTTATTAATCTCACTTCAAAACTTTTTCTTATTCTCAGCAAAAATTGCTGGTTTGTTAGAAATAAAGTTAGTGTCATATAATCACCCTTATCTCAAGCATTTCAAGAATAATTCTCATTTTACAGGTCAAAACATACATAAATTTAGTGAAAATGTAGTATCTGTTAATTTAACATGTTTACATACTAAAACTTATATTGCTCAACTGACCTGTATATGAGAGGCCAGCTAGTGCCAAATAAAGCTGATCCTCACTAAATGACTCAGGCAATAAAAGAAGAGCTGTGTGAATGGCTGCATACAGGTTAATTTTCAGTGCACTATGTAGTTCTTCATCTTCAGAGGCTGTAAGTAGAAAAAGTTAGGATTTAATGCTAAGTAAAGTATTGAACTGTGCATATTTGTTGTCCATTTACATTTTCATGTCTTGTTGGGAATTAAGGAGTCTCCAGCTCTTCATTATTTGTGAACAATGGACATGTCAACTCCCTATCCACAGTGGATATACAGAGGAATTTGTTTATCATCCTGAAACAATGAGGTCAAGACCCTGCAAGATATGATTAATGTATTATTTTACTACTACATGTATATACAGTAGACAGTCGTTTAACACGGTACTTACGTTCCTGAAAATGCCGTGGTAGTTAAAACTGTGTTAGACAAACTGAAGAACTCATGGGAAAAATAGGGTTATGTTCCTGGGAGCCCCCCAAAAAGCCAAACAACTTTTTTTTAGACCAACAGATCTTACAAAAATAAAAGTGAATATGTAACTGTAGTTCATTGTTGGGATGTATTATGTTGTTTTTACTGCTTAAGATTACAAATGCAACAGAAATAATAGTATTTCTTACCTGAAATTGTGGGTGCTGGTGTTTGTGGATGATTGTGGAGAGTTATGCTGTGGCCCTACTGGGCTGAGGTGGATGGTAGAGGTTCTGGTACTGAAGTCGATGGTTGTACTGGTGTGTGAATAAATTCTGTAATGGATTTCTGTTCTATTTTACTCTGCAGTAGATTATACAACTGACAGTAAGGCATCAGCTGCTCTAGATACCGTTTCAGGGTCTTCTTCAGTGAAAAAGTCTAACTTTAAGTTAGTCAGTAAATCAATCAAGTCAGTAAGTCAGTCAAGTAAGTCAGTCAGTCAGTAAATCAGTCATCACACAAACTCATATTTACCTCATTCTTTTTATGTGCACAAAGTTACGCTTCATTATGGTCACAGGCTATCTCTTGTTTAATATCTCTATTTTCTTTGTTAATTCTAAGACTTAAATGCTTAAACCTTTTCAAGCCACTTACAGCATGTTGCATGCAAAGAGTATGTAACCTTTATTCGGAGCATGTTAAACACACCCACATAGGCTCCCCTCCAACCAGCGAACCATCGTTAAGGGTTTTGCGATGGGGCCCCATCATCAAATCAACGACTCAGTTTAACAATGACAAAGGTGACATGGATACCACTCGCGGTTTGTCATTGGAATTCCTGCATAGAGCTGGTTGTGGAGAGTTGTCTGTCTTTTGGTTGCTGTTTAGCCTAGACAACCGTGTCGTGCACTAAATACTACTCCTTTGTATATAGTGTACATATGTGTAAAAAGCCCTTTTCTTATTTACTTGGTGAAGGAAAAGACAAAAGTCTTATATATTCATAACTGATTGGTGAAGGAAATACAAATTCAAAGCATTTTCTACTGTGTTTCTTTGCTCCAAGCTCCCTTTTACACTCAGGTTAACAGGCCATTGAACCTGAGGTTGTAATACAGCAACACTTGTATGCCTACTGGGTGCTATGATTGCTTGGCAGATTTAAGATATAGCAATTAAAAGATTTAAACTCAATCCACAAACAAAAATAAACACTTACAGATAGCTCCTAGCAGAGGATGGTCCTATACACGTATGAACCCAAGGCTGAGACAAGGGTGATGGGAGTGGTGGAGGGGATGGCGGAGGGTGGCGGGGGTGGCAGGGGATGGCGGTAGGTCTCCCCCGTTGACTCAACGATCTAACCCACAGCCAGGCAGAGTGTATCCCGCGGGCGACGCTCCAAATTTTTTCCCCTCCCGCAAACTGAACGGTGTTAATTTTACAAAGTGTTATAAAATATGCTGCAATTCTTCAATAGTGCTATAACCAAAATGTGCCAAACAAAACCGTGTTAAACAACAGTCTACTGTAGTTTAAATTACAGTTTACACATAATTTTTTTTTTAAAAATTGCACATTAAAATGAGGTGCATTGGTTGCAACAGGGCTTTGATGTTGTACATCAGGTACAGTTAAGTGTTTCTGTGCCCTTGGTGGCCGTCCAAGAAAAGATAAAGGGGTTGGGTTTCATTTTAGAAGAATTTAAAACATACATAAAGCTGAGTTTTTTAAATGAACAAAAGCATATGGACAGATACTGCTCAACGAGATGTTGAGGTTACACCTTACTGGACACCATGAAATTAATTAGAACTTCTCAACCATTCTAACACTTTTCCAAAACTAATTTAAGAGTTTCTTTATCACTTTCAATGACATGTTATAGGGACAGCTTCAACACAATCTAATTATATATCAATATCCTCAATCAAGATTCTGAGGCCCTAGTTTTGTTCACATTTGGAGCCTTATTTTTGACAACACTATTTTTGGGAAAAAGTGTCAATAAAACCCCACCAGCATCTCTGTACATACCTGCTTGCTACCTTTCTCATATATTACTTAGTTTAAGATGAAGACAAGAGACAGATCAACTGAAAACTTTCTTAAAACAGTGAGCTTAAGATGTGGGGACACAGCACTACTGATGAAATCAAAACCCATACCATGGCCAAAACAAATCTCCATATCTGCTAACTAATTATCAATTCATTAATGTTAAGCAATATTGTCAACCATATGGGGTACCAAACAATTCATGTTACCTGAACAGCATAATACAGTATAACTTTTACAATGTACATGTATAGTACTGACCTTAACCTAGAGTACTACAACAAAAAAACAATATTCTACAATCGACTTACTTATATGAGCTGTCTTTTATTACAGTTGAACCACTTCCATACACTGGTATGCAGCTGCAGAAAATAGAGTACAGTAATGTGACAACTTCATAATTCCTGAATTTGTATTGATTAGTTTCTGTAGCTACAATAAATAAGTGTGTGCACTGTAAAAGCTATGATCCTGCTGATTAGCTGAAACAGCGATGGTGATCTTTGTTATGAATGTAGCACATACCACGGTACAACATGAGGACAGGCTTGTGTAGGCGACCAGCAACATATAGGGTATCCCAGTCCAGCAGATCAGTTATTAGGTTTGTATGAGATATCACCCCATACTTTATCATCTGTAATGTGTACAAAGGTGTGAGGTAACTATGATCTTATTGGAAAGTTTGAAACAATTAAAAAAAAAAAAATATTATTATAAAGAATATAAAGTCACAGTAAAGTGGCTGGAACAATTCGCCAAAAATCCGGACTTAGGAGAGGAGCGTTAGGATGATGTTCCAGTTCATCCTGGATAATTTAAAAAGGTAGACAATAGTCCAGGAATGACCAAAATGTCATTCTAATGTTTCTCTCCGAAGTGTAGATTTTTGGTGAAAAAATCATCATAAATGACTTCTTTATCAAATTTCCAAACTGAGTCTTCTTAATTTCTTTTTTTCATAAAATTCATCCAAAATCAAAAAATATTCAAACTAAGTTTTTTCTTTATGTATACAGAATCTTTCTTCGCATTTAGAATTTTCTTACTCATTCAGAAATCACAAACAATTTCAAAGTGTTCCAAATCAAAGAAAAAATTTAAAATTCAAAATGTATGAAAACATTCTCTCTTATCTGATAAAATCAGAATTGAAGATTTTCCAAATTAAAATACAGTGGAACCCCGGTTAACGAACACCCCGGAAATCGTGCAATTATGTAAGTATAATATTGTAAGTGCTTGTGGAAGTGTATTTTTGGGGGTCTGAAATAGACTAACCTAAATGACATTTTTTCTTAAGGAAGTAAATTAGTTTGGTAATGGCACTTGAGCAGGCTTCTGCAATGAATTTTTTTCGTTAACCGGGGTTCCACTGTACAGTGGACCCCGCCTAACGAGCACCCCGGAAATCGTACAATTATGTAAGTATAATATTGTAAGTGCTTGTGGAAGTGTATTTTTAGGGGTCTGAAATAGACTAACCTACGTGACATTATTTCTTAAGGAAGTAAATTCGTTCGGTAATGGCACTTGAGAAGGCTTCTGGAATGAATTTTGCTCGTTAGGCGGGGGTCCACTGTACCTATAACACATTTTTGCTCTTTTGGAAAATAAAAAAAATATACATATCTTTCTGAATAGTGAACCCATGAATTAATGGAATAATAGGGAGGAGGGGGTGACTGGTAATGCCAATTGTCCATTTTCCATGATTATAATAGCAGACAATTCTGGATTTAATGGACTTTGTCCATTGTTTCTGGACGTTAATCAGACGATGAATTTTGCCCATTAAATCCAAAAAATTATAAACTGAGGTCCATTAAATCAAGGTTCTACTGTATTTTAAAGAATCTGAATTTGGCAAAACTCCAAATTAGAAAGACCATGTAGAAATGTACTGCTTACTATTAAACAGAAAACTACAGAATACAGGATCAAAATGTATAGTATCAACATAATACAAAAACAACTTCTAATCAGTTTGAAGCAACTCTCCCAAATATTATATCATATGACCTCTAGTCTATTAAAACATCTGCCAATCCATAAAATATTACTGTATGAACCATTACAGTGGAACCCCAGTTTTCGTCCTTAATCCATTCCAGAAGGTCGGTCGAAATCCGAAGCAGCCAAAAACCGAAGTAATATTTCCCATAAGAAATAATGTAAATCCAATTAATCTGTTCCAGACACCCAAAAATATTAACAAAAAATAAATTTTATAGAGAATAACTATACTGTTGCAGCTCTTCAGTGGTTAGCTCTTCCCTGTGGTCGTCCACCAACTCTTCCACATCCTGGACACTCACATCCAACCCCATGGACTTTCCCAAAGCCACAACAGATTCCACAACAGGCATAGGGTTGTCAAGTTTACACTAACTTATATATACACAGTACATTCATTACTTACCTTAAAATACATGTATTTGTAGTCTTAATGTAGGGCGAGAGGTGAGTAGTACGTACTTATTTGTAGGAAGTCAGGTGTAGGTAGCTGGTAGATGTAGGTATGTAGTCCGTCTGGGCTACCTACATAGCTACACGATATTTAATGCGGCCCAGAGCCATATTATTACCATCAACATACCATGTTCACTGAGTTTAATCGTTTCTAACGAAGAAGTAATGAATAATTCATGCTGAGAATTGTAAACAAAAGCGTTATGTATTAAGGGGGGTGACTGGGCCAACGCAGCTTCATACACGTTTTCTCTGTTGCTGGACCAGAGAAAATGTAATGTTTTCCCTCCACCGACTACCACCCCTCCATAGCATATAAACATTGCATGTTTATATGCTATGTAACGTGTTTCTTATATAATTTTGAAGAAAATATAGATGAATTAATGAAAATGTCTATATTAACATAAAATAAGACATTTAATGCCCAAGAGTGATTATTATTAGTATTACATAATGTTTTTCTCCGCCCAGCAACCACCCCTCCAGGCAGACGAGTCTGGTAGGGACGATTTCCGAGAGGATGTACGAAATCCAGGGTAAAAATTCGCCAAAAAAAGCGGTTGAAATCCCAATTGTACAATATCCGGACCGGACGAAAACCGGGGTTCCACTGTAATTGTAATACAGTGGACCCCCGAGTTTCGGTCATAATTTATTCCAGAACGCTGTTCAAGTGCCATTACCGAACAAATTTGTTCCCTTAAGGAAAAATGTAAATTAGATTAGTCCTTTCAGATCCCCAAAAAATACACATACAAAAGCACTTCCAATATTAAACTTACAGTAGAACGTCATTTAGCACGAGATTATGTTGCACGTTACCGGTATTGCACGATTTAAGATTTGCGACACATTATCATCTTACACGACGTAAAGATGATATTACACGGTTCGGCAGGAGGGGAAAAATTTTGAGCGCATGGTTATTTACTGCCTAAGAATCCTCATGCTTTGAGGAAAAGGGAATTTTTCCTTCCTGTAAACTAAGTTTATTCAGATACACGGGGCCAGGAGCTGAGTCTCGACCCCTGCTACCACAATTAGGTGAGTACAGTTACATACATTATCATACATAGCAGCATATGTGTAGAGAACCTAGGATAACCCAAGTCAGTCAATGGAAATACTGTCACTCTGACTTTTTTGGGTTATCCTAGGTTCTCTACACATATGCTGCCATGTATGATAATCTTCGTAACTGTATCTGTGTATACCTGAATAAACTTACTTACAGTTTGTGGGAAGGAAAAACAAGTAACCATTCTCACAAGCAGCAGTCTTGTTATTACTACTGTTGTTGTGGTTCAGCAGACACCACCCGCCTTACCCACCCACCACGGACCCCAGCATTCGTACGTATTTCATACGCGTTAAGAAGTCCTGGCTACAAGCCAGCTGTGTTTGTGAAGAATAAAATAAAGAGTGAATTGTGTTTTGATCTTGAATTAACGAAGAAAACAAAGATATTAGACAAGACATAACCCGTGGCCGTAATGAAGTGTTACTTTGTACACATAAAAAGATGTAAACATAAGTTTGTGTGACTGACTGACTTGACTGACTGACTGACTGACTTGACTGACTGAATGACTGACTAACTTGACTGACTGACTGACTGACTGAATGACTTGACTGACTGAATGACTTGACTGACTGACTGAATGACTTGACTGACTGACTGAATGACTTGACTGACTGAATGCTTGACGCTGAGCACTGACTGACTGGACTTGACTGACTGACTGAATGACTTGACTGACTGACTGAATGACTTGACTGACTGACTGAATGACTTGACTGACTGACTGAATGACTTGACTGACTGACTGAATGACTGACTGACTGAATGACTTGACTGACTGACTGAATGACTTGACTGACTGACTGACTGAATGACTTGACTGACTTACTGAATGACTTGACTGACTTACTGAATGACTTGACTGACTTATTGAATGACTTGACTGACCTACTGAATGACTTGACTGACCTACTGAATGACTTGACTGACCTACTGAATGACTTGACTGACTTACTGAATGACTTGACTGACTTACTGAATGACTTGACTGACTTACTGAATGACTTGACTGACTTACTGAATGACTTGACTGACTTACTGAATGACTTGACTGACTTACTGAATGACTTGACTGACCTACTGGCTGACGACCCGAATGACTTGACTGACCTACTGAATGACTTGACTGACCTACTGAATGACTTGACTGACCTACTGAATGACTTGACTGACCTACTGAATGACTTGACTCACCTACTGAATGACTTGACTCACTTACTGAATGACTTACTGAATGACTTGACTGACTTATTGAATGACTTGACTGACTTATTGAATGACTTGACTGACTTACTGAATGACTTGACTGACTTACTGAATGACTTGACTGACTTACTGAATGACTTGACTGACTTACTGAATGACTTGACTGACCTACTGAATGACTTGACTGACCTACTGAATGACTTGACTGACCTACTGAATGACTTGACTCACCTACTGAATGACTTGACTCACTTACTGAATGACTTGACTGACTTACTGAATGACTTGACTGACTTACTGAATGACTTACTGAATGACTTGACTGACTTATTGAATGACTTGACTGACTTATTGAATGACTTGACTGACTTACTGAATGACTTGACTGACTTACTGAATGACTTGACTGACTTACTGAATGACTTGACTGACTTACTGAATGACTTGACTGACCTACTGAATGACTTGACTGACCTACTGAATGACTTGACTGACCTACTGAATGACTTGACTGACCTACTGAATGACTTGACTCACCTACTGAATGACTTGACTCACTTACTGTGATATGAACTTGACTGACTTACTGAATGACTTGACTGACTTACTGAATGACTTACTGAATGACTTGACTGACTTATTGAATGACTTGACTGACTTATTGAATGACTTGACTGACTTACTGAATGACTTGACTGACTTACTGAATGGCTTGACTGACTTACTGAATGGCTTGACTGACTTAAAGTTAGACACTCAGTTCAACCATCGACTTCAGTTCAAGAACTTCTACTATCCACCTCAGCCCAGTAGGTCCACACCATCCATATCCACTCTTCACTACCATCCACAAACATCATTACCCACAATTTAAGGTAAGAAATACTATTATTTCTATTGCATTTGTAGTCTTAAGCAGTAATAGATCATGACAATGCACTACAATTACATATCCACCTCAGCTCAGTAGGGCCACACCATCCATATCCACTCTTCACTACCATCCACAAACATCATTACACACAATTTAAGGTAAGAAATACTATTATTTCTATTGCATTTGTAGTCTTAAGCAGTAATAGATCATGACAATGAACTAAAATTACATATTCGCCTTCAATTTTTGCAAGATATGTTGGTCTAAAAACTTGTTTGGCTTTTTGGGGACTCTCAAACACGTAACCCTATTTTTCCCATAAGTTCTGTTAATTATTTAAGACGAAATTATCTAACACGACTTTTTCAGGAACGTATCTATCGTGCTAAATGACGTCCTACTGTACATAACTGTTCGATTCAGGTGATCGAAACTCAGGGGTCCACTGTATATTGTTTTTATTATGTGCAACTTCATGATTATTATTCTTATAAACCTTCAACCTGACTACCTCGCATTAGTATTAAGATAAAATAAAGATTTATTAAAAAAATTAACCATTCTTAAAAAATAACCCGCATATAGAAGAAGGAGTTA
>WNWK01007891.1:53415-89279 GCA_009830355.1 Cherax destructor
AGCTCTTCCCTGTGTGTCCACCAACTCTTCCACATCCTGGACACTCACATCCAACCCCATGGACTTTCCCAAAGCCACAACAGATTCCACAACAGGCATAGGGTTGTCAAGTTTACACTAACTTATATATACACAGTACATTCATTACTTACCTTAAAATACATGTATTTGTAGTCTTAATGTAGGGCGAGAGGTGAGTAGTACGTACTTATTTGTAGGAAGTCAGGTGTAGGTAGCTGGTAGATGTAGGTATGTAGTCCGTCTGGGCTACCTACATAGCTACACGATATTTAATGCGGCCCAGAGCCATATTATTACCATCAACATACCATGTTCACTGAGTTTAATCGTTTCTAACGAAGAAGTAATGAATAATTCATGCTGAGAATTGTAAACAAAAGCGTTATGTATTAAGGGGGGTGACTGGGCCAACGCAGCTTCATACACGTTTTCTCTGTTGCTGGACCAGAGAAAATGTAATGTTTTCCCTCCACCGACTACCACCCCTCCATAGCATATAAACATTGCATGTTTATATGCTATGTAACGTGTTTCTTATATAATTTTGAAGAAAATATAGATGAATTAATGAAAATGTCTATATTAACATAAAATAAGACATTTAATGCCCAAGAGTGATTATTATTAGTATTACATAATGTTTTCTCCGCCCAGCAACCACCCCTCCAGGCAGACGAGTCTGGTAGGGACGATTTCCGAGAGGATGTACGAAATCCAGGGTAAAAATTCGCCAAAAAAAGCGGTTGAAATCCCAATTGTACAATATCCGGACCGGACGAAAACCGGGTTCCACTGTAATTGTAATACAGTGGACCCCGAGTTCGGTCATAATTTATTCAGAACGCTGTTCAAGTGCCATTACCGAACAAATTTGTTCCCTTAAGGAAAAATGTAAATTAGATTAGTCCTTTCAGATCCCCAAAAATACACATACAAAAGCACTTCCAATATTAAACTTACAGTAGAACGTCATTTAGCACGAGATTATGTTGCACGTTACCGGTATTGCACGATTTAAGATTTGCGACACATTATCATCTTACGACGTAAAGATGATATTACACGGATTCGGCAGGAGGGAAAAATTTTGAGCGCATGGTTATTTACTGCCTAAGAATCCTCATGCTTTGAGGAAAGGAATTTTCCTTCCTGTAAACTAAGTTTATTCAGATACACGGGGCCAGGAGCTGAGTCTCGACCCCTGCTACCACAATTAGGTGAGTACAGTTACATACATTATCATACATAGCAGCATATGTGTAGAGAACCTAGGATAACCCAAGTCAGTCAATGGAAATACTGTCACTCTGACTTTTTGGGTTATCCTAGGTTCTCTACACATATGCTCCATGTATGATAATCTTCGTAACTGTATCTGTGTATACCTGAATAAACTTACTTACAGTTTGTGGGAAGGAAAAACAAGTAACCATTCTCACAAGCAGCAGTCTTGTTATTACTACTGTTGTTGTGGTTCAGCAGACACCACCCGCCTTACCCACCCACCACGGACCCCAGCATTCGTACGTATTTCATACGCGTTAAGAAGTCCTGGCTACAAGCCAGCTGTGTTTGTGAAGAATAAAATAAAGAGTGAATTGTGTTTTGATCTTGAATTACGAAGAAAACAAAGATATTAGACAAGACATAACCCGTGGCCGTAATGAAGTGTTACTTTGTACACATAAAAAGATGTAAACATAAGTTTGTGTGACTGACTGACTTGACTGACTGACTGACTGACTGACTTGACTGACTGAATGACTGACTAACTTGACTGACTGACTGACTGACTGAATGACTTGACTGACTGAATGACTTGACTGACTGACTGAATGACTTGACTGTGACTGAATGACTTGACTGACTGAATGACTTGACTGACTGACTGAATGACTTGACTGACTGACTGAATGACTTGACTGACTGACTGAATGACTGACTGACTACTGATGCCGACTGAATGACTGACTGACTGACTATGACTTGACTGACTGACTGAATGACTGACTGACTGACTAATGACTGACTGACTGACTGAATGACTTGACTGACTGACTGAGACTGACTACTGACTGATGACTGACTGACTTGACTGAATGCTTGACTGACTTACTGAATGACTTGACTGACTTACTGAATGACTTGACTGACTTACTGAATGACTTGACTGACCTACTGAATGACTTGACTGACTTACTGAATGACTTGACTGACTTACTGAATGACTTGACTGACTTACTGAATGACTTGACTGACTTACTGAATGACTTGACTGACTTACTGAATGACTTGACTGACTTACTGAATGACTTGACTGACTTACTGAATGACTTGACTGACCTACTGAATGACTTGACTGACCTACTGAAGCTGACTCTACTGAGCTACTGGACACTGACTGATGACTGACCTACTGAATGACTTGACTGACCTACTGAATGACTTGACTCACCTACTGAATGACTTGACTCGACTTACTGAATGACTTACTGAATGACTTGACTGACTTATTGAATGACTTGACTGACTTACTGAATGACTTGACTGACTTACTGAATGACTACTGACTTACTGAAGCTTGACTGACTTACTGAATGACTTGACTGACTTACTGAATGACTTGACTGACTTACTGAATGACTTGACTGACCTACTGAATGACTTGACTGACTTACTGAATGACTTGACTGACCTACTGAATGACTTGACTACTCTACTGAATGACTTGACTGACTTACTGAATGACTTGACTGACTTACTGAATGACCTTGACTGACGACTTACTGAATGACGACTGACTTACTGAATGACTTGACTGACTTACTGAATGACGACTGACTTACTGAAGACTGCTGACTACTGAACTTGACTGACTTACTGAATGACTTGCTGACTTACTGAATGACTTGACTGACTTACTGAATGACTGCTGACTTACTGAATGACTTGACTGACTACTGAATGCTTGACTGACTCTGAATGACTTGACTCACTTCTGAACCTGCTCAAGCGCTACTTACTAGCTTACTGAATGACTTGACTGACTTACTTGAATGACACTGACTTATTGAAGCTTACTGACTTACTGAATGACTTACTACGACTTACTGAATGGCTTGACTGACTTACTGAATGCTTGACTGACTTAAAGTTAGACACTCAGTTCAACCATCGACTTCAGTTCAGAACTTCTACTATCCACCTCAGCCCAGTAGGGCCACACCATCCATATCCACTCTTCACTACCATCCACAAACATCATTACCCACAATTTAAGGTAAGAAATACTATTATTTCTATTGCATTTGTAGTCTTAAGCAGTAATAGATCATGACAATGCACTACAATTACATATCCACCTCAGCTCAGTAGGGCCACACCATCCATATCCACTCTTCACTACCATCCACAAACATCATTACACACAATTTAAGGTAAGAAATACTATTATTTCTATTGCATTTGTAGTCTTAAGCAGTAATAGATCATGACAATGAACTAAAATTACATATTCGCCTTCAATTTTTGCAAGATATGTTGGTCTAAAAAAACTTGTTTGGCTTTTTGGGGACTCTCAAACACGTAACCCTATTTTTCCCATAAGTTCTGTTAATTATTTAAGACGAAATTATCTAACACGACTTTTTCAGGAACGTATCTATCGTGCTAAATGACGTCCTACTGTACATAACTGTTCGATTTCCGAGGTGATCGAAACTCAGGGGTCCACTGTATATTGTTTTTATTATGTGCAACTTCATGATTATTATTCTTATAAACCTTCAACCTGACTACCTCGCATTAGTATTAAGATAAAATAAAGATTTATTAAAAAGTTAACCATTCTTACACAAATAACCCGCATATAGAAGAGAGGAGCTTACGACGACGTTTCGGTCTCACTTGGACCATTTAGTGTGACTTTGTAAATGGTCCAAGTCGGACCAACGTCGTCAATGCTCTCTCTCTATATGCGGGTTATTTGTGTATTGTTCCAGTCACGGTATTGTGCCTTTTTTTGTTATTTAACCATTCTTATCATGTCTAGACTTAAGTACAGTGGTACCTCGAGTTACGATATTTTTTCGTTCGAGAATGCTGTTCAAGTGCCATTACCAAACGAATTTATCCCCATAAGGAATAATGTAAAATAGACTAGTCCTTTTACACCCCCAAAAATATACCTACAAAAGCATTTAAAAAAATAAACTTACATAAAAGGGCGATTTTGGGGACCATCGTAACTCGAGGTACCACTGTACATAGTTATTATGTACTGGGATTAGTTTGCCCGAAATGTCCCGGCATGATAGTGGCTTTCTTTGTACTTAAATCAAAATTGTAATTACACATTGTAACCTTTGCAAAGAAATAAAATCCTTAATCTTTAATCTTTTTTTGAGAATTACTAATACTATATATAGAAGCAGAAAGAGACTGATTTAAATATTTTTCCCCTCATACATTACCTGGTAGTAAATGTTAATAACAAAACTTACCCCTTCATGTGTTGGGATTAATGTATTAAAATATATTTTAGCACCCCAATTTTCCTGGACACTGGCTATGAAATGAGGTCCACCAAACCGGAGAGAAGAGTAGTGTTTGGGGTTAAGAGCCAGATTTGCCTTGTGCCATTCAACAGGATCTCGGACTGCCAAAATTAAGTCTATCATGTTATCCTGCAATAAAAATAATTTATGTATCAATTATATATCCTGCAATAGAAATAATTTATACATACATTATACAAAAGATTAAAGTCTTGTAATTTCTTTTACCAAGATTATGTGCTATATTTTCTTTTTTTCTTTTTGGGTCACCCTGCCTCAGTGGGAAACAGCTGATGTGTGCCAAAAAAAAAAAAAAGAGAGAGAGAGATACTACTGTCCTACCAAGTGAGTACAGAAGGGCCCCACTTATACAGCAGGTTAGGTTCCAGGCTACTGCTGGAAAGCAGACTTCACCGAAAAGCAGAATTCCATTTTTTCCATTTATAAATGTATATAAATGCCAGATAACAAGTTTATACTAACATATATTAAGTTAGCAATAGAACTAGGCATTAAAAAGTAAAATTCACACACAGTACACTCATTATTTACCTCAAAATATTTGTAGTCTTAATGTAGGGCAAAAGGTGAGTATGTAGTATTATTTACTGTAGGTCAGGTGTGGTAGCCCTCCTGGCCACCCCACCCACACACACTATACTACGATGCTTAAAGTTCCCTAGAGTGATAAAATGCATATACAGTACACTCATTACTTACCTAAAAATATTTGTAGTCTTAATGGTCTTAATGTAGGGTGAGAGGTGAAAAGTATTTATTTGTAGAAAGTCATGTGGGAGGTATGGCATCCTGCCTGGCCACTCCCACCTACTACGACATTAAGCGCCCTAGAGCGATAAAATGCATATACTAGTACAGTACACTCATTACTTACCTTAAAATATTTGTAGTCTTAATGTAGGCGAGACGTGAGTGAGCGAGATAAAAACGAATAAACAAGAGAGAGGAGAGTAAGATAGAGCCGCAGAGTACTTATGTAAACAAACCGACTAGTTATGGTTGATACACGTTCATACAAACACCTTATTGTGTACAATTTGTCTCCACAGTGTTGCAATAGAATAAATAAAAACCAGCCCTTCTATTCTCATGTAATTTTAGAAGGAATGATGCTCTGACAAATTATTATTATTATTATTACAAATTATTATTACAAGTACAGTGGTCCCTCGGTTTTCGTGCATCTCCAAACTCGAACATTTATGTAAGTGTATTTTCGTAAGTGCTGTTGCAAGTGTATTTTTGGGGGTCTGAATTAGACTAACCTACGTGACATTATTTCTTAAGGAAGTAAATTCGTTCAGTAATGGCACTTGAGCAGCATTCTGGAACAATTTTGGCGAAAACCGAGGGACCACTGTACTAATAAACTCCAACATTTAATTAAAGCTCCCCAGAGCGATAAAATACATATACGTACAGTCCATTCATTAATTACCTTAAAATATTTGTAGTCTTAATGTAGGGGAGAGGTGAGTTTTATTTGTAGGAAGTCAGGTTTGGGAAGTGTGGATAGCCAGCCAGGGCAGCCCTCCCCTCCCCACCCACACGTAATGTAAACAAACCAGGCAACGCGTCTGGTTTTCGTCACTTACAGTGGACCCCGAGTTTCGTAAACTTCACTCCTGAAGTCTGCTCAAGTGCCATTACCGAGCAATTTACTCCCTTAAGGAAAAATTTCACGTAGGTTAGTCTATTTCAGACCCCAAAAATACACTTCCACAAGAACTTACAAAATTATACTTACATAATTGCACGATTTCCGGGGTATTCGTTAACCGAGGGTCCACTGTACATTGTGTACAAGTTGTCTCCACGTTGATACAGTAGAATAATGAGAAACACTCCTATTCTCATGTAACACCATTTTTAGAAGAAATGATGCCCTGAGTGAAGGCATACGAAAGGAATAATTTTCTAGTTACCCCCAGTAATATTATAGTGTATACACATTTTCTCTGATGTTGACAAGTTGCCTGGCTACCACATCTAATATTTATGTTAATTTATTCTACTGTGGGGTGTATTTAGATGGATTAACCCTTTGGGGATCCAAGGACCCTCTCCGAAACTCATTCTCAGGGTCCAAGAATTTAAAAAAAAAAAAAAGATATTTTTTATGAATTGATAGTTTTTTTTTCTGAATCTAATAGGCTAAAAAATACATTTTTGCTATCAATACTTACCGAGATATAGAGGATTGAAATTGACCAAAATTGAACCGCTTACGGCAACATTGCTGATTTCCCGGTAATCGTTTTTTATTTCTTGAAGTTGTCTTCTTATCGATTTTAATTTTTTTCAAATAACTTTTATGGCCTGTGAGACCAATATAAGTGCTGTTTTCAAATATTCACTCGCTAATTATTACACAATAATGACAAAGTTTGTTATCACTATTTTGTTTACACAACGTATTTACAAATATTTACAATAATAAATATTGTTTATTTCTATTGTTCAATCATATACAGTGGTTCCTCGAGTTACGATGGTCCCCAAAATCGCCCTTTTATGTAAGTTTATTTTTAAATGCTTTTGTAGGTATATTTTTGGGGGTGTAAAAGGACTAGTCTATTTTACATTATTCCTTATGGGGATAAATTCGTTTGGTAATGGCACTTGAACAGCATTCTCGAACGAAAAATATCGTAACTCGAGGTACCACTGTATATCATATATAGAATCACTGGACATGTTTCTAGAAGTTCTGCAGCCTGTGGAAGTCTCTGAAACATGGTTCCATGCACAGTGGTGTTTACATTCCACACACATAAAGCGAGTGTCTCTGCGTTGTTATGGGCGTTTTTGTATGTGCACAGCCAAACACCTCTTCTGAGCCTTTTCTTGCAAGCAGTAGCAGGCAGTTTTGTTAGGAAGTGTTCACCAGGCCTCAGACGAGAGGGTAGGTGTTGATAACTTGGTGGGCGGTTTTCTATTGCAGGTGTTGTTCCTTGGTACTTGAATATTATTTGTCTGATGACAGACAAACAAAATTCGCCATATGGTGGTTTGTTTGTGGTCTTCAACTTTTAAATATTATAAGCATTGAGGATGGTAATGTCCAGAATGTGAAAAAAAGAGTTTTATGTACCACTTGTAACTCTTGCAAACACAATCAGCAAACCCAATCTGCATGTCACATTTGTCCACTAAGCGCATATTGAGGGTGTAGTCAATCACAGCTGCAGATTTTAGAATGGGTTCATTGGTCTCTCTATTCTGTCTGTCATTTCGTTAGGATGAATTGATGACAACAGTGTGACATCTCATTTGTCATGCCACCGAAATGCCATGATGTCACTGGCAGCAAACGCCTGCACCTCACCTCTACGCTTCACTGGAGAATATTCCGCTCCACTCTCGCTACTGGAACTGTTTGAAGTGCTTGGAGTTCATATTCACTATCACTATCATCACCATTGCTCACATCAGAGTCAGGATATGAGTAAATAACAGTTTCCTCTTTCGTTCTGGTGCAATTGAACATGAACAAAAAGCCACAGCACTGGAGGTGGAAGGTTGACGGTCATCTGGGTTTCCTCAATATTACCGGTATTATGGTCATTAGTTTCGGTCACAACTTCCTCAAAACCTTGAAACTCATCATCACTAACACTCCCATCGGTGTTAGAGCTGTCACTGGGGAACAAAAGTGTTCCAATTCGCCGAGGGGTGAGGAGTTTCTTACCGCGAGGCATGGTGAACAAGGTGTACTAACATGGCGTTCCCACAATGCACCACTGGGTTCCGATTTGACCATGCAGACCCATTCTCTCACCACTAGGCCTACCAGCCATTTCGTGCTTAATTTGAAGCGCTAGAATTTATGCGTACTAGTACGTGGAAAACCCCAGCGCATAAGCCGTACTAGTACGACCGAAACCCGAAGGGTTAAGCAAAATGTCTATATTAATGTGTGTAAGTTTACTTAGGTACAGGTACACAAGTATAATTATCAGTTATAATAATAATGTAGGTATGTAGTCTGCCTGGGCTACATACCTACACTACCTACATGTGGCCCAGAGCCATATTATTACCATCGACATACCATGTTCACTGAGTCTAATCGTTTCTATCATAAACAAAGGAGCAGTAATGAATAATTCATGCCGAGAATTGTACACAAAAGCATTATGCATTAAGGAGTGACGTAATGTTTCCCTCCACCCGGCTGCCACACCTCCATAGTATTATATAAACATAAAATGTTTATACGTATGCTATGTAACGTGTTTCTTATATAATTTTGAAGAAAATATCATAGATGGATTAATGAAAATGTCTATATTAATGTAAAATAGGACATTTAATGTGCCAAGTGATTATTATTAGTACAGTAGACCATCATTTACATGATAGTTACGTTCCTGAAAATGCTGTGTTAGGTAAAATCGTGTTAGATGAACTGAAGAACTTATGGGAAAAATATGGTTACATTCCCTGAGAGCCCCAAAAAGCCAAACAACTTTTTTAGGCCTCCACATCTTACAAAAATAAAAGTGAATATGTAATTGTAGTTCATTGTTGTTTTACTGCTTAAGATTACAAATGTAATAGAAATAATAGTATTTCTTACCTTAAATATTAGGTGCTGGTGTTTGTGAAGAGAGTGGAGATTATGCTGTGGCCCTACTAGGCTGAGGTGGATGGTAGAGGTTCTGGTACTGAAGTCTATGGTTGTACTGAGTGTCTAACTTTAAGTCATTCTACTTGTAAGTCAGTCAATTGATTCAGTCAAGTCAGTCAAGTGATTCAGTCAAGTGATTCAGTCAAGTCAGTCAGTCAAGTGATTCAGTCAAGTCAGTCAGTCAAGTGATTCAGTCAAGTCAGTCAGTCAAGTGATTCAGTCAAGTCAGTCAGTCAAGTGATTCAGTCAAGTCAGTCAGTCAAGTGATTCAGTCAAGTCAGTCAGTCAAGTGATTCAGTCAAGTCAGTCAGTCAAGTGATTCAGTCAAGTCAGTCAGTCAAGTGATTCAGTCAAGTCAGTCAGTCAAGTCAGTCAGTCAAGTGATTCAGTCAAGTCAGTCAGTCAAGTGATTCAGTCAAGTCAGTCAGTCAAGTGATTCAGTCAAGTCAGTCAGTAAGTGATTCAGTTAAGTCAGTCAGTAAGTGATTCAGTCAAGTCAGTCAGTAAGTGATTCAGTCAAGTCAGTCAGTAAGTGATTCAGTCAAGTTAGTCAGTAAGTGATTCAGTCAATCAGTCAGTGATTCAGTCAGTCACACAAACTTATGTTTACCTCTTTTTATGTGTAAAAGTAACACTTGATTCGACCACAGGTTATGTCTTGTCTAATATCTTTGTTTTCCTTATTAATTCTAAGGCTTAAATGCTTATACCTTTTCTTGCCACTTTGAGCAACACTCAAAAGTGGTGTCATGATTACTTGGCAGATACAAGATATAGTAATTAAAAGATCAAAACACAATTCACAATCATAAGTTGTAGCAGAGAAAAGGGACTGTACACGTATTAAGTATGAATGCTGGGATGGTGTTGTGGGGGCAGGGGCAGGCTGGGAGGGTGGTGTGGGTGGGTGAGGGTTGCGGGGTGGCGGTATGGCATAACCCACCGTGGGCGACCGCGCACTCAAAATTTTTCCCCTTCTGCTAACTGTGTAAAGTTAATTTTACGTAGTGTTACATAAAAATGTGCCGCAATTCTTCGTCGTGCTATACCCAAATCGTGCCAGATAAACTTGTGTTAAATGACGGTCTACTGTATTACGTAATGTTTTTCCCTCCGCCTGGCAACCACACCTCCAGAGCATAAAAACAGCATGTTTATATGCTATGTAACATGTTTCTTACGTAATTTTGAAGAAAATATCATAGATGGATTAATGAAAATGTCTATATTGACGTAAAATAGGACATTTAATGTGCTCAAGTGTGATTATTATTACATAAGAAAATGTGCTCACGGAGAATGTAAACAGACCAGGTGGTGCGCCGTATTTGAAAGACCGGTCGCCGTATATAGTTTTGGTCATAATATGAACTCACCGTACATATTAGGAACGCCTAAAGCGAAACACCCGAAGGCGGGGCCCTACTGTATTTGTTTCATGATGGTAGAATTGCTGGTGTCTTTTCTGTCTCATAAACATGCAAGATTTCAGGTATGTCTTGCTACTTCTACTTACACTTAGGTCACACTACACATGCATGTACACATTTATGTATATGCACTCATCTGAGTTTTCCTTGATTTAATCTTAATACTTCTTGTTCTTATTGCTTTTCCTTTCATATCCATGGGAAGTGGAATAAGAATCTTTCCTTCATAAGCCATGCGTTGTTGAAAAATCAGCTAAAATGCTGGGAGCAATGGGCTAGTAACCCTTTTCCGTATAGCTTACTAAAAGAAAAGAAAACCGTCAAAAGTGGGATGTTTGAATGTGCGTGGATGTTGTGCGAATGATAAGAAAAAGATGATTGTGGATGTTATGAATGAAAAGAAGCTGATCCTAGCTTTAAGTGAAACAAAGCTGAAGGGGTAGGAGTTTCAGTGGGGAGAAATAAATGGGATTAGGTCAGGGGTTTCTAAAGAGTTAGAGCTAGGGAAGGAGTAGTAATAATGTTGAAGGATAAGTTATGGCAGGAAAAGAGGGAATATAAATGAATAAATTCAAGGATTATGTGGAGTAAAATAAGGTTGGATGTGAAAGTGGGTTATAGTAAGTGTTTATGCCCCTGGAGAAAGAGAAGTGTAGAGGAGGTTTCCAAACCAAGTGAGAGTACTTGTGGTTGGGGATCTCAATGCTAAAGTGGGTTAAATGTTGTGGAGGTAGTAGTAGGAAATTTGGGGTGCCAGGGGTAAATGAAAATGGGGATCCTTTAATTGAACTGTGTAGAAGAGGTTTGGTAATAAGTACACAATACATATTTTATGAAAATTAGGATTAAAAATATAAAGATATGATATAGCATGTAATAAAATAGTTTTTAGATTATGTATTGGTGGATAAAAGGTTGATGGGACTTCAGGATTACGTTTATAGAGGGCCAAATATATTGGATCATTATTTGTTGTGGCACAGTTAGAGTAAGAGGTAGATGGAACAAAAAAAATGGCAAGAGCAAGAAAGAGGGTGAAAGTTGTAAACTAAGGAGGAGGAAGTTAGGGTGAGGTACAAGCAACTATTGGCAGAAAGGTGGGCTAGCCCAAAAGTATGGGTAGTGGAGGGTTGAGGGAGGGATGGAATATTTTAAAAATGAGTAAGTGTGGGCAGAGGTTTGTGGCTATAGGAAGGTGGGTGCAGGAGGAAAGGGAGTGATTGGTGGAATGATGAAATAAAGGGTGTGAAAAAAAAGAAAAAAGCTTAGAGAGGTTTTTACAAACAGAAGTGTAAACAGGGCAGAATATATGGAGAGTAAAGAAAGGTGAAGAGAGTGGTGAGAGTGCAAAAGAGCTGTAGTGGGAGAAGCACTGTAAGAAATTTTGCTGAGAATAAGAAAAATTTTTGGAGTGAGAAAACAAGTTAAGAAAGGTAGGGAGCGAATGGATTTGTTAGTTAAAATCAGAGTAGGGAAATTAGTAGATGGGGAGCTGGAGGTATTGGGTAGATGGCGGGAATATTTTGAGGAACTTTTAAATGTGCTAAGAAAGGGGGTTTTCATAAAATGGCCAGGGAGGTATAACATCTTTTGGACGAAGAAGAGCAGGATGCGAGGTGGGGGAGGTGGTGAGGCATTGAGAATGAAATAAAGCATGGAACTGACAGGATTATGACGAAATGTTAAAAGCGGGGAGGATATATGTTGGAATGGTTTATTTTTTGTTTAAAAATGTATGGAAGTACCTAGGGTTGGCAGTGAGCATGTATGTTCCTTATATAAAGGAAAGGGAACAAAAGAGATTGAAAAATTATAAGGGAATAATTTCCAGTATACCAGGTACGTAAATGTCAGTAGGGTTATTATTGAAAGGTTAGAGGTAAGACAGAAGTAGGATTGCAGATGAGCAAGGAGGCTTTAGAGTGGGTAGGGGATTGTGATCAAGTGTTTACATTGAAGCATATACAGTGGTCCTCGGTTAACAATTTTTTTTCGTTCAGAATGCTGTTCAAGTGCCTTACCAAACAAATTTATCCCCAAAGGAATGATGTAAAATAGACTAGTCCTTTAAAAAAAATACACTTACAAAAGCATTTAAAAAATAAACTTACATAAAAGGGGCGAGTTTGGGGACCATCGTTAACCAGTACCACTGTATGTTAAAGCATTTAGATAAAGATAGGGGTTTTCATTGCATTTATGGTTTAGAAAAGAAATACAGTGGACCCCCGTTACGTCATTATTTCGTTTCAGAATGCTGCAAGGCGTTACTGAACAATTTGTTCCCATAAGTGAATGTAAATTAGATTAGTCCTTTTAGACCCCCCCAAAAAAACTTACAAAAGCACTTACAAAAATACATTACATAATTGTTCGGTTTGGAGCATAACATAAACCAGGGTCCCCCTGTAATAGAGTGGATAAAGGGAAATTGGTAGATTTGCAAGTGTATGGAATAGGTGTGTTACTAAATGCTGTACATGAGGATGTGAGGCTCAGGTTGGATGTAGGAGGGGGAGATTACTTCCCGGTAAAAGTAGGTCTTAGACAGGGATGTGTAATGTCACCATGGTTGTTTAATATATTTATAGATGGGGTTAAAAGAAATGCTAGGGTGTTGGGGAAAGGGTGGATTAAATTATGGGGACTCAAATACAAAATGGGAGTTGACAAGTTACTTTTCCTGATGATACTGTGCTTTTGGGAGACTCTAAATAAAATTGCAAAGACTGCTTCTAGATTTGTCAGGATCCTCTTCAGTGAAAAAGTCTGCTGTTTGGCAACATGGAACTGCTGCAATATTAACTGTTTTCTTCAGGTTCTTCATCTTCTGTTATGTGGCTCCCTTGTATCTGTTCACGAGCTCTGCCAACATTTCCTCTGGACTCCTATCTTCATCATCATCTTCTAAGGCTGATTCACATCTTCATTCATATCATCAAAACTGTCACCTGGTAATCCCCTTGCCAGCTGAACAATTTCCTGACCCTGTTTCAACAAGGGAAAACCAGTCAAAGAATTAACCGAAGGCTATAACTTTCCCCAGCCTGCATTTAATTTATTGGGGCACTTCATTCCATGCACTTCTAGCATGCTGATGGATCTGCAATTTAAATTTTTTTTAGAAGCTTGGTACTGCCAGGTTGGAGTCAGAGTCCATTGATGCAACTAGTTTTCTTTTTTTGTGTAGTTACACTTGACGACTTAATAACTCCCGATCCAGTGGTTGTATTAGGATGTTGTATTTGGAGGTAAAAATACAACTTTTACATGGGGTCACATCCAGCAAAGTTTTTGGATGAGAGGGTTATCAAGAATGAAGAGAGCCTTGAATGCAGGCTTGCTGTGCAGGTAAAACTTGACTTCGGAATAGTGATCTTAAACCAGTCAATAAATTTTCCTCTGTCACCATGCTGACTGGTTTGACCTCCAAATTATTTGGGGATTTTTATCTACACCTTTCAAACACGAGGATTCTTGAGTGGTAAATAACCATGGGCTTACACTTGAAATCAGCTGATGCATTACTGCAAAGGAGCAAGGTGAAGCGATCCTGCTGTTATCCCTGTGCACTTTTCTTTTCTGCTGATATAAGTTCTTGTTGGCATTTTCTTAAAAAACAACTGTCTCTTCAGCATTAAACACTTGATGTGGCTCATAGCCACCCTCAAATAATCTCCTGCAATTCAGCAGGAAATTACTTGCTGCTGTATGATCAGCTGAAACACTTTCCCCGAAAACTTAATATTAAGTAACTTATTACGCAACTTTAAGTCGTGGAACCAGCCTGTGCTAAACATACACTCTTTTTCAGGCCTTCCTTCCTTATCACACACTGCTTTAAACAACTGTAAGGTCTTTTCCCTAATTAAGATGAAATTAAGTGGTGCACCTTTCTTTGTCTTTTGTTTGATCCACTCAAGCAACAAATTTTCAGTTTTATTTACTTGTTGTGATCTCAATGTCATTCTTTTCATGAGATGACATCTTGGGTTATTCATTATACAAGCTCGTATATTTGCCTCATTCTTTTAATTTTACAAACTGGCCTTCATTAAGGCCATAGGCCCTCACTATATCCATCACCCGTAAGCCACTCTTAAGCTTGTCTAATATCTCAATTTTCTTCGTAACTCCTAGATTTAAATGCTTAAATCTTTCCTTGCCAATTTCAGCAACACTTGTATGCCTATTGGGTGCCATGATTGCTTCTCAGATTTAAGATATGGCAATTAAAAGATATAAACTCTAGCAGAGGATGGTATGTACTCCCTGCAGTATGAACTGAAGACTGGAACAAGGGTGGTGGGTGGTATCCGTGGGCAACGCACTCAAAATTTTTGCTAATCGTGTAAATTGTGCTAATTTAATTTTATTAATTGTTATACAAAAATATCCCACAATTCTTCAATAGTGCTATACCCAAAGCGTGCCAGGCAAAACCGTGTTAAATGACAGTCTACTATATATACCAGAAATGTTATAAATGGTGCAAGGTGACATTAAAAAAACAACAAAGACAGTTGACACAAACTCACTACCATTACAGTACCTCCTAACTTAGCGCGAATTCATTTAACGACGTGGTCTCAGGAACAGAACTCCATCGTTAAGTGAGGAGGCTGTATTATGCAGAGAATTCAGTGTAGAAATTAGGTGTGGTGTTACTAAAAGTATTAGTCAGAAGGCTGAAGAGGGGTTGTTGAGGTGGTTTGGTCATTTAGAGGAATGGAACAAAGTAGAATGACTTGGAACCGTATAAATCTGTAGGGGAAGGAAGCGGGGTAGGGGTTGTCCTCGAAAGGTTCGAAGGAGGGGATAAAGGAGGTTTCGGGGGCTTGGACTTCCAGCAAGTGTGCGTGAGCGTGTTGAAGTGAATGGAGACGAATGGTTTTGGGACCTGACAAGTTGTTGTAGTGTGAGCAGGGTAATATTTTGTGAAGGGATTCAGGAAACCAGTTAACCGGACTTGAGTCCTGGAAATGGGAAGTACAATGCCTGCACTTTAAAGGAGGGTTTGGGATATTGGCAGTTTGGAGGGACATCTAAACTGTCATATCTGAAGTGTCTCTGCAAAGACAGTGATTATGTGTGAGTGATGGTGAAGTGTTGAATGATGATGAAAGTTTTTCTTTTTTTTTTTTTGGGTGACCCTGCTTTGGTGGGAAACGAACGATGTGTTAAAATATATATACAGCCTCTCCTCCTTGACGACAGAGTTCCTTTCCTAAAACCACATCGGTAACCGGTCGTCACTAAATGAGGAGCATATTACATGTATAATGGTACAGGTCGGCCATCATTAATCTGGCATCATCGGGACCTGTAGGGTGCCGGCTTAGTGAATTTGCTGGATTACAGAGTGGTTAGGTTAGAATACACACAACAAAATGGCAATATTTACGCATCAGCAATTTCACCCGATTTACACCCTATTTTTGGCCCATTCCATTGTTCCAGTCTATCAAACTCATAGCTATTTCGCTAGTATTCCTTCTATTCTGTAGAATGAGTACAAGAAACTGCCCACTCACCTATTTCAACTACCCAATAAAGTGGTCAGAAATTGGCAATTTGGCCAATTTCACACAAATTTCAAAAGATGCCAATTTCAAAATAGTCCAGAATAAACAATGCAGCCATTTTTAGCACTAAAATAACATTTTCTCTGTTCATTAATCAGTCTCAGGCCCCTCTTATATTACTCTTGATTTCCATTTTGAATTTTTATTCACACAAAAAGTAGAATATTTACTGTTATGCAGACTACCGTATTATTGTAATAATTGTATAAATAATGTCAACCTATTCATGACTGCATATTAGACTGGCCAGTTGGACACGTATTGGATGGTGACGTCATTTGTTTACTCTTGAACACGGCAAAAATTTAACATTTCCGCTAATTTGAGCTCAATTTCAAGATACTTTTCATCGTGAAACCAATCAAAATCATATGTATTTCTGTAATATATCTTCCATTCTATCAAATGAGACCAAAAAAATGAGAATACAACCATAAAAACCATATGAAAATATACCGCTAAGGGGTGGCTAATGGCTGAGAAGTGAACTCTGTTATTTATCGTTCGATTTCTTTCATTTTTGGTGTACGTTAAGAAGCATCTTTCCATCATACATTGACCAAGTTTCAATAAGATAGCCCAACAAACAACTGACAGTGGCTTCAAAGCCACCTTATCTTTATGGACAATGTACTGAGTATGTGCTTTACACAGCAAGAAGCATTTCTTTTATTCGTTGGAACCATGGCTAGGACTAATAGCAAGTAGATTATAACAATACAGTGGTACCTCGGTTAATGATATTTTCATTCCAGAATGCTGTTCAAGTGCCATTACCAAACAAATTTATCCCCATTAGGAATAATGTAAAATAGACTAGTCCTTTTAGACCCCCAAAAATACACTTACAAAAGCATTTAAAAAAATTAACACATAAAAGGGTGAGTTTGGGGACCATCGTTAACCGAGTACCACTGTAAATGGAGAAAAAGAAATTGGAATGACTTGTGCAACAAGTAGCGCCACCAAACAGCAGCAGCAGGTTGGTGTGGCGACCCTGGAAATTTGAAATTATGCTAGCGAAATTAGTGCGGATTACTGATGGAACCGGATAACTGATTACCTGATTAGTGATGGCCAACCTGTAGTGGTTTGTGTCAACTATCTCTGATATTGTTTTAATGTCACCTTTGCACCATTTATAACATTTCCAGTATACGTATTTTTAAATGTTTATACGGCAGTGTACTGTATACTGTAATAAACAGAATAGAGGAAATCAGCTCTAATATGTATTATTAAGGTATGCAATGGGTCAGAGAGCCCGTCAAAGTCAAGTCGTCGATAAACAAGTACGTCGCTAAGTGAAGAGAGGTTGTATACATTTTTTTTTTTAATACGTCGGCCGTTTCCCACTGAGGCAGGGTGACCCAAAAAAGAAAAACTTTCATCATTCAACACTTTCACTATCACTCATACATAATCACCATCTTTGCAGAGCGCTCAGATACGACAGTTTAGGTGTCCTCCAAATTGCCAATATCCCAATACAGTGGACCCCGAGTTTCGTAAAAACTTCCTCCTGAAGTCTGCTCAAGTGCCATTACCGAGGCAATTTACTCCCTTAAGGAAAAATTTCACGTAGGTTAGTCTATTTCAGACCCCAAAAATACACTTCCACAAGAACTTACAAAATTATACTTACATAATTGCACGATTTCCGGGGTATTCGTTAACCGAGGTCCACTGTACGTATATCAGAAACTAAATTTAAATTATAAAAATTATGTTCTCCATGGGAGAAAAGAATTCTTCCTCCATAAGCCATGCGTATCGTAAGAGGCGACTAAAATGCCAGGAGCAAGAGGCTAGTAACCTTCTCCTGTATGAATTACTAACTGTAAAAGGAAAACTTTTTTTCTTTCTTTTAGTCACCCTGCCTTGGTGGGATAAAGTCAGTACATTGAAATTTAACTTATAAGAAAAGTCATACCCTGTATAAATGTCCCTGACTTTATAGGATATGGTACAGTAGATGGATTCCAGCAAAGATGTGCATAATTTGAAAGTGAACAAAGTGAAAATCAATTGCTGGATTATAGTGTGTTTGGGATGAGGACAATACTACAACTCAAACTGAGGAATGTCTGTGTATTGTGACAAGAATGTTGTCGATAGAACAGGTGTAAAAAAAAAAAGTTTAGTCTATTCATCTTGTTCTGTGATAATACATATCCCACTCTTGAGGGAATGGAACAATATGTTTTGGCCATTATGTAATAATAATAATAATACTTTATTGAGACATGGTACAATGATACATGGTAGACAAGAAATATAGTTATTAATGAGATGTACATGCCAAAAGCCCCTAATATGTCTCATGAACACTGCTAATTCCATGGTTGGTAAGGTGATCAGTAGGTGTGTTGTCAACTAGAGGAAAAAATATTGCTAAGTAGTATAGTTTCAAGCCATTCTGCCCAGTGATGTTTGAAAGAACTGAAAATCGATGGTGCATCATGAAAAAAGCCAGGCTCAATTTCAAAACAGAGTGAAGGTCTGAGGTATCAAGGGAACAGGGTGGATGCCAGTCATCCTGAGGTCAGGCAACAAAGCATTATCCAAAAGCAGCACTAGGTTCTAAGGAGAGTCCATGGGCCTCGGGTTATCAACAGTGTGCACGGTTTTATTGTGTGTTAGTAATCTTCAGCTCCCCATTTCACCAATCACCACTGAGCTCAACAAGGTATACACACATACCAACAGTGAGCTAAATGACATCCATTGGACCAAGTGATGCCCATTCACTGATGCTTGTTAGCCAAATACAGTGAACCCCCGGAGTTCGTACTGCTCCAAACACAAACAATTATGTAAGTGTATTTTTGTAAGTGCTTCTGTAAGTGTATTTTGGGGTCTAAAAGGACTACTCTAATTTACATTATTCCTTATGGGAACAAATTCGTTCGGTAACGGCACTTGAGCAGCATTCTGGAGCGAGTGTGCGACTCCGGGGGTCCACTGTACTACTGTACTATATCACCCACCAGAGGAAAAAGAGCAAAGCTAGACCAGTAGACTTATCCATGTATGGCCCATATAGAACCTTCTATCTGACCGCTATCCTCTTACCAAAAAGTGAATTGCCACCTGCAGATAGTAGCTCCACTGACCTACTCAACCTCCAGGCAAGAGGAAACAAGGAATTTATGAGTCGCTGTGTACAGCAAACACAGAGCAGTGCTCAGTATGGCCTCTACATGCCATGGCCATCCTGAGGCCATGACAGTGAAGACCATAATTCTTCCACTGGGCATAAAGAACCTGTCATTAGGGGACACAGTGTCTAAAAGGGGTAAATAAAACTACAGTAATGAAAAAAGTTCATTCAAAGACAAGATGAATTAATACATTTTAAAGTTAACTGAATTTGGTTATTTCTCTATACTGCACATGTTACAAACACTTAGTGTACCACTGTACATATCTTTCACAACTAGATCCCCAAAAACACTAAGAAAAGTACGGAAAATACATAAACTAGGAGACAGACAATAGAATTCATCCTCAGAACTTCCAACATTACCTTCCATTTACAGGTGCATTCTATAAAACAATTTGAACCAAGGTAATGTTATTGTTTATTTACAATACACAGGGTCAAGAGAAGAGACAAGAGATCCCTAAAATTTCTCACAAGCTCACCATAAATTTTGAAAATACTGTATCTGTACTGTATTCTTTTAACTGTTGTATTAGAAAACAAAAAATTCAAAGGACAAGTATACTGTACAATTATTGTATAAATCTGTTTGAAGTGTCTCTACTGGAAATGTACAATACAGTCAAGACTTATTTACAAGGACTATTTTGTCTTGGACCCTGTAATCACTGAAACAATCTCACTGGTTCTGCCTGTCTTACAATTAATAGATGGTGAAATGAGGGTAAGGTGGCAGTCTTGGTTACAAGCATTAACAAGCCTAATATATACAGATCTTTTATCCCTTTTTCAAATGGATTTCTAAATTACTATGATAATATAGTCTGGTAGAAATGTATATCAAGCTGTGTTTACAATGAAAGTGTACCAAGTTACCTGGCACAATAAAATAAGTGGTAAAGTAATATTCATATCTATTTAATACAATAACTAAAATATTTAGCAAAATTTCATACATACTCTGGCTCGCACATGGGATGATGCAATAATAACAAAGTAATAATATAAAATAATAATGACAAATATAATGAAAAAATAATATATAATGAAAAAATAATATATAATGAAAAAATAATATATAATAATAATAATAACAACAATAATAATATGTAATAATAAACAATGTGTCGGTGAATAAAATGCAGAAAATTCATAGTTTGGAAATTAGGAGGAGTGCAGAATTACAAAACTAATATCCAGAGGGCTGAGGAGGGTTGTTGAGGTGGTTCGGAAATGTGAGAGGTTGGAACAAAATAGAATGACTTAGTGTGTATAAATCTGTAGTGGAAGGCGTGGAAAGGGTTGGCCTAGGAAAGGTTGGAGGGAGGGGTAAAGGAGGTTTTGTGTGCGAGGGTCTTGGCCTTCCAGCAAGCATGTATGAGCATGTTAGATAGGAGCAAGTTAGATAGGACTTGACGTGCTGTTGGAGTGTGAGCAAAGTAACATTTATGAAGAGATTCAGGAAACCAGCAGGCCAGACTTGAATCCTGGAGATGGGAAGTACAGTGTCTACACTCTGAAGAAGGTGTTAATGTTGCAGTTTTATAACTGTATTGTAAGTGCACCTCTGGCAAGATAGTGATGGAGTGAATGATGAAAGTTTTTTTTTTGGGAGGGGGCCCACCCTGCCTGGTGGGAGACGGCCAATGTATTAATAAAAAATAATAATAATACTAATAATATAAATAATAATGGTAATATTTTATCTATAAAAGCAGACAAATGAAAGATACAATTTTTGTGAAATGCTCATTATATGCACAGCATTTCAGCAGAAACTAGAACTAAAACTACTTTATATTAAAAAAATACATGGGGTGAGAATTTAGTACAAAGCACTGTATTGATAGGTAAGATGGAATATATATCTTTTATTTATTTTATAAGTGTATTGAACTGGTTGGTAATACATATTTAATGTTAAAGTCAAAGTAAATAATTGGGTGAGGAGAATAATATAAATCATGATACAGTGGAATGAAAAGTAACAAGTAGCAATAATAATGATGCAATAAAGGTTAAAGATACAGTCCATCAATTAAACTTTAGTGATTGGCTTAAAGGAAGACAGGGATAGATATAATTAATGAGATAACAATAAATATAACATGAGATTAATTGTAAATGCTTAGCAACACTATACATATTGTAACACCTTAACCATAATACTGATTGTATTAAATTTACACAATTTGAATAAATTAAATATAATCACCTGTATGATACATACAACTTTCTCATTTGCTAGAAGAGATGATTAGCATTAGCAAGGGAGTACTATGTATATTCAAGCATAGATACTGTCATGTCAGTGTTAACATTCTTATTCTTCCTTCCACCCTCTTTAAACGTATCACCCCAGCATTTCCTATTCCATAGTAGAAACACCATATCTTTCGTGTATTTCTTTTGTTGTTACCCCTTCCAGTTCTGCCAGTCTGCCCATAACAAGCTGTGCTGCATCTTTTATCTCATTATATCGATGAAGATTTTCTATGTGACTCTGAAGTTCTTCAATCTTATAACCACAAATTTTCAAAGAAGCTATTTCTTCATCCAACTCACTTTCTTTTTTACAAAGCTGGGCCAACTGATCTTCTGGAGATAACAAATTCTGAGAAAGTGTGGTCTTGCTTGGGGTCCGGAAAGGAACACTAAAATGCTGTGGAACTACTCTTCTGCGGCAAGAACTTACAAGAGAAGGTGACCTGTCTATTGTAATTCTCTTGGGAGTTAAGCTATTTGCAATGATTATCTTTGACTGTAACTGAGGTGGTGTTTGGTTCATTCTGTCTGCCACCACTCTGTCCCTACAACCTACAGTAAAAATACTCATCTCTTTATTTACACTGATGATTTCCTCAGAGTCTTCCGTATTAGGTGAAGTGTTATTTGAATTTGGGTCTGTGGACCCAGTCACTCTGAAAGGACTCTTAAAAGCCTGTCTGACCCGTGATGCACCTGGAGTTCCTCCACTACCATTCCTTCTTAGTGACATGGTTTTTAATAACTCGGAATACTGTCCTGAACTTCCAGAAAATATGAAGTTTCACCTCAAATTATCCTGATTTCAATTTCTTGAACTTTTCAATTTCTTATGATGCTATATGCAGTTTTTTTTATAACATTTAGATCTATACAAAATTTGCTTTTACAAAAGTTAGCTGTAAATGAATTTACTGTACTTACAAGTATCCTCAACAGTGCTTTTATATTTAGAAGGAAAATAAAATCTATCCTCAATTCACTCTCAGTACTGAAGATAAACAAGCTGAGAATTAGTGCAATAAAACGAAAAAACAAGTCGACGGTGCAGCTCTTGGCTTGTTATACTCTGGATCAGCAACATTCTCACAACTGTAAAGCAGAAGCAACATTTGAGAGCTTGTAACAGTATATAGTATAGTAATACTGGGAAGATGTAGTTATAAAGACAAAAACAGCAATTAACCAGACTCAATAAAGCCTGTTGCAAAGGCAAAACATTGTCCAAGTAAAATTCCCAATTGCTGCTTGTGTATCATTACTGCAATCTCAGTGCCTGTATACACTATCTCAAGTTCAATTTAATAATACCTAAAGCTTTTTACTTGCATAAATATATTACTAGTGATGAACAATGATTCTACATTCAGTAGAGTATTGTGTAATGAAATATTAAAAACATGAAACAAGGATATGGGCCTAGGAGTCATCTTTGATAAATGAATGTCAAACGACCACAAAAATAAAAGTTGAGAAACTCTTATAAATCAATGGCACAATTTAAAATAGACTCTAAATTAGGGATGTGATAAAGTATTGGCATCGGTGGGTATCGCCCAATTTTGATGTATTGGCACTAAAATCAATGGGTATCATCTAATTTTGATAGTATTGGTATCAGCCAAAAAGTGAGAATTAGTACAGTGGACCCCCGAGTTACGAGCACCTCGGAAATCGTACAAGTATGTAAGTATAATATTGTAAGTGCTTTTGTAAGTGTATTTTTGGGGGTCTGAAATAGACTAACCTACTTGACATTATTCCTTAAGGGAGAAAATTCGTTCGGTAATGGTACTTGAGCAGGCCTCTGGAATGAATTATGCTCGTTACTCGGGGTCCACTGTATCAGCAAATTGGGTATTGCACTATCCCTACTATAGATACTGTATATGGATGAGTTAATGCTGAAAAAGATGTTCAAATGTATTCAACCACAAATGGAGAAAATAGCAGTGGTATGGTCTCTCTCTGAAAAACAGAAATGCCAAAGGAATAATACATATCCTAACTGCCTGATAATAGAAGACCACCACAAATAGGAGTATAAAATTTTAAGAAACAACTAACAATGGAGATTTCCTGGCACCATTAACAGGGAGAACAAACTACTGCTATAACCTTAAAAAGAAGAGATGCCAGATGACAACTTTTATCTTAAATCCAGATTTGGGTGTCTTCATCAATAACATTAACCCTTTCACTATCAACAGCCCTGATCACAAACCTGCTCTCAGAGTCGAAAAATATTAAAAAAAAAAAAAAAAAAATCTTACCAAAATCTTAAGAATATTTTTCCGAGGCATGAAGCTGACAAAAAGTGAACCGCTTATGAAAACATCGGCAACTGCTGCCCACTCGGTAATATTATTTTTACTTTTATTCTATTTTTATTTTATTTTTTAATATGTATTTTATTTTTTCAAGTAACTTTTGTGGCATGTGAGACCAATATAATGTGTAATGTATACGTATATATCCACTCGTTGTATGCAGCACAATAACCGCACAAATATTATCAGTACATTGTTTACAAACTTGTTTACACAAACCAACAATAAAAAAAGTTGTTTCCTTACCGTGTGAAGCTCTCACTTCACACGGTGAGGGTCCGGGTTCGATTCCCAGTGAAGGGGTGGAAACATCAGACGTGTTTCCTTACACCGGTTGTCTATGTTCACCCATCAGTAAAATGGGTACTTGGGTGTTAGTCGACTGGTGTGGGTCGAATCCTGGAACAAAACTGACCTAATTTGCCCGAAATACTCTGCATAACAAAGGGTTTTCTATATACGTACAGTGGTACCCCCGGATTTCGTACAGCTCCCAACTCGAACAATTATGTAAGTGTATTTTTGTAAGTGCTTTAATAAGTGTATTTTTGGGGGTCTGAAACGAACTAATCTAATTTACATTCGTCCTTATGGGAACAAATTCGTTCGGTAATGGCATTTGAGCAGGCTTCTGGAATGAAGTTTTACGAAACTCAGGGGTCCACTGTAGTAGTATGTCATTGATGTGAGCTAGGCCTGTATACCTTGTACATGTACTTGTAGTAAATGATGATATTATTATTTTATTATTATTATTATTATTATTATTATTAGTAGTAGTAGTATATAGTCACTGGACACGTTCAGTGGACACATTCCTATAAATGCTACAGCTTGTGGAAGGTTGTTGTGGCATCTGGGTGGTTGCAGGTGGCCTTTGTTGTGGAATGTGCCTAGTCAGCGGCATGGCTGGTGTCACATGATGCATTACACAACCACCACCACCTATTACCCATACCGTCTATCTCACCAACCATGCTGTCTTCCCCACCACCTACATGGAAATAAGTCACTGACTTTTTTTGGGTTATCCTAGGTTGATAGTCGTCTGGGTTTTCACCACTATTTCTGGTATCCTGGGCATTACTTTCAGTCACAAACTCCTCAAAACCATGAAATTCATCTTCACTGACACTCCCATCTATGTTAGAACTATCACTTGGGAAGAAAAGAGTCCCAATTCGCCGGGGAGTCAGGTATTTTTTTTATACTGCACACATTGACCCATTTTCTCACATGTAGGTCTACCAGCTTTCTCCCGCTAGATTTGAAGCCGCTAGAATTTTGGCATAGTACTATGGCACCAACACTGGTTTGCAAGCCGTAGTACTACAGCACCGACAGTGAAAGGGTTAACAAGGAGCTTGTAATGATGTCTACTTGTATGACAACCAACAAACTCATATTCAATATTGATAAGACCTCCAAAGTATTTGGGGAAAAAAACTAAAAATATTCAATTAAACATAAAGGTAAATACTACATACATTGTAAGACAAGGTGAAGGAGAAATTACGTAATCCAAAGCTAAAACCCATCTTGAAGAGCTGCAACAGAATGCAAAGCACAAGAAACAAATATCTCTGTTATCTTATGAGTTCAACTCGACCTGCTTTGAAACTCGATGTAAATAAAAGGTCCTGATTTATAATCAATTTTTAACTTTTATTACAGCCACTCGTCACTAAACGACAGAGTTCCGTTCCTAAGACCACATTGGTAAATGAATTCATCAGTAAGTGAGGAGCATACTATAATGGTAGTGGGTTTTGTCAACCATCTTTGATATTGTTTTAATGTCACCTCTGCACCATTTATAACATTTCTGGTACATATACGTATTTTTAAATGTTCATTCAGTAGTGTACTGTACAGTGGACCCTCGGTTTTCATTCACCTCCAAACTTGAACAATTATGTAAGTGTATTTTTGTAAGAGCTTTTGTAAGTGTAATTTTGGGGGTCTGAAACGACTAATCTAATTTACATTTGTCCTTATGGGAACAAATTCGTTCAGCAACGGCACTCAAACAGCATTCTGGAAAGAATTTTCAACAAAAACCGAGGGTCCACTGTATACTGTAATAAACAGAATAGAGGAAATCAGCTCTAATATACATTATTTAGGTATGCATACTAGTTAGAGAGCACATTGTAAGTCCGAGTTATCGGTAAACGAGTATATGTCACTAAGTGAAGAGAGGCTGCATATCATTATTATTACTGGTGTTATTACTTTTTATTCCACTACATCATAATTTTTATCTCACACATTCGTCCATTAATTTGCACTTGTACATATGGTAAAATTAAACAATATTACCAACCAATTTGTTCACTTATAAGCTGTGACCATATGGTGCATATTTCTTTATTTCCATCTTATGTCAATACAGTACAGTAGAACGTCATTTAGCACAAGATTATGTTGCACGTTACCGGTATTGCACGATTTAAGATTTGCGACACATTATCATCTTACACGGCGTAAAGATGATATTACGTTCGGCAGGAGGGGAAAAATTTTGAGCGCATGGTTATTTACTGCCTAAGAATCCTCATGCTTTGAGGAAAAGGAATTTTCCTTCCTGTAAACTAAGTTTATTCAGATACACGGGGCCAGGAGCTGAGTCTCGACCCCTGCAACCACAATTAGGTGAGTACAGTTACATACATTATCATACATAGCAGCATATGTGTAGAGAACCTAGGATAACCCAAGTCAGTCAATGGAAATACTGTCACTCTGACTTTTTTGGGTTATCCTAGGTTCTCTACACATATGCTGCCATGTATGATAATCTTCGTAACTGTATCTGTGTATACCTGAATAAACTTACTTACAGTTTGTGGGAAGAAAAAACAAGTAACCATTCTCACAAGCAGTCTTGTTTCTACTACTGTTGTTGTGGTTCAGCAGACACCACCCGCCACGGACCCCAGCATTCGTACGTATTTCATACGCGTTAAGAAGTCCTGGCTACAAGCCAGCTGTGTTTGTGAAGAATAAAATAAAGAGTGAATTGTGTTTTGATCTTGAATTAACGAAGAAAACAAAGATATTAGACAAGACATAACCCGTGGCCGTAATGAAGTGTTACTTTGTACACATAAAAAGATGTAAACATAAGTTTGTGTGACTGACTGACTGACTTGACTGACTGAATGACTGACTGAATGACTGACTGAGTGACTGACTAACTTGACTGACTGACTGAATGACTTGACTGACTGACTGAATGACTTGACTGACTGACTGACTGAATGACTTGACTGAATGACTTGACTGAATGACTTGACTGACTGACTGAATGACTTGACTGACTGACTGAATGACTTGACTGACTGACTGAATGACTTGACTGACTGACTGAATGACTGCTGACTTACTGAATGACTTGACTGACTACTGAATGCTTGACTGACTGACTGAAGACTTGACTGACTGACTGAATGACTTGACGACTGACTGAATGACTTGGCTGACTAGAATGACTTGACTGACTTACTGAATGACTTGACTGACTTACTGAATGACTTGACTGACTTACTGAATGACTTGACTGACTTACTGAATGACTTGACTGACTTACTGAATGACTTGACTGACTTACTGAATGACTTGACTGACACGAATGACTTGACTGACTTACTGAATGACTTGCTGACTTACTGAATGACTGACTGACTTACTGAATGACTTGACTGACCTACTGAATGACTTGACTGACCTACTGAATGACTTGACTGACTTACTGAATGACTTGACTGACTTACTGAATGACTGACTGACTTACTGAATGACTTGACTGACTTACTGAATGACTTGACTGACTTACTGGAATGACTTGACTGACTTACTGAATGACTTGACTGACTTACTGAATGACTTGACTGACCTACTGAATGACTTGACTGACTTACTGAATGACTTGACTGACTTACTGAATGACTTGACTGACTTACTGAATGACTGACTGACTTACTGAATGACTTGACTGACTTACTGAATGCTGACTGACTTACTGAATGACTTGACTGACTTACTGAATGACTTGACTGACTTACTGAATGACTTGACTGACTTACTGAATGACTGACTGACTTACTGAATGACTGACTGACTTACTGAATGACTTGACTGACTTACTGAATGACTTGACTGACCTACTGAATGACTGACTGACCTACTGAATGACTTGACTGACCTACTGAATGACTGACTGACTTACTGAATGACTTGACTGACTTACTGAATGACTGACTGACTTACTGAATGACTTGACTGACTTACTGAATGACGCTGACTTACTGAATGACTTGACTGACTTACTGAATGACTTGACTGACTTACTGAATGACTTGACTGACTTACTGAATGCTTGACTGACTTATAGTTAGACACTCAGTTCAACCATCGACTTCAGTTCAAGAACTTCTACTATCCACCTCAGCCCAGTAGGGCCACACCATCCATATCCACTCTTCACTACCATCCCACAAACATCATTACCCACAATTTAAGGTAAGAAATACTATTATTTCTATTGCATTTGTAGTCTTAAGCAGTAATAGATCATGACAATGCACTACAATTACATATCCACCTCAGCTCAGTAGGGCCACACCATCCATATCCACTCTTCACTACCATCCACAAACATCATTACCCACAATTTAAGGTAAGAAATACTATTATTTCTATTGCATTTGTAGTCTTAAGCAGTAATAGATCATGACAATGAACTAAAATTACATATTCGCCTTCAATTTTTGCAAGATATGTTGGTCTAAAAAAACTTGTTTGGCTTTTGGGGACTCTCAAACACGTACCCCTATTTTCCCATAAGTTCTGTTAATCATTTAAGACGAAATTATCTAACACGACTTTTTCAGGAACGTATCTATCGTGCTAAATGACGTCCTACTGTACCTGGACCTTGTACTTGACTCAAGCTAACCCTTAAACTGTCCACACGTAGATATACGTTCACTCGCGTAGCTGACCGAACGTAGATCTACGTTTTTTTTCAAATGCTTTTAACCTTGCCACGATAAGCCTGAGTTGCCTAGAGATTAGAGAATGGGTCTGTGCACTCAGTGTGTGTAGTATTACAAAATGTGGGAATGACAAACAAAATGCACTCTTCATTTTAAAGAAAACGAACAATTTATTTTTTTCTCAAAATACTCGGTCAGCTACGCGAGTGAACGTATATCTACGTGTGGACAGTTTAAGGGTTAAACAGTACCACAACCACAGTATTTCATGGTATTTAAGTAGCTTTAGTTTTAGGTCAGATCTCCCTTTAATGATGTACTGCACATACTTTGGGATTCTCACAAAATCTGTATCACTGGTCACTTTTATGGAATAAATTACAGTGGTCCCTTGGTTTTCGCAAATTCGTTCCAGAAGCTGCTCAAGTGCCATTACCGAACGAATTTACTTCCTTAAGAAATAATGTCACATAGGTTAGTCTATTTCAGACCCCCAAAAATACACTTGCAACAGCACTTACGAAAATACACTTACATAAATGTTTGAGTTTGGAGATGCACGAAAACCGAGGGACCACTGTATTATTATTATTGTCTAACCATATCAAAATTGGTACTGAAGAGGCAGTGACAAGTTCAAGGCTCTAGTTAAGGAACCCCTAGCAGGAAATGCTTAAAAATGTTTTAGGGGGGGATGATTATTAGTACACGTATTCTTGTGGGTGTAGGGGAAGTTCGTGAGGCAGTGGGTAGAATGAAAGGGGTAAGGCAGCTGGGATTGATGGGATAAAGATAGAAATGTTAAAAGCAGGTGGGGATATAATTTTGGAGTGGTTGGTGCTATTATTTAATAAATGTATGGAAGAGGGTAAGGTACCTAGGGATTGGCAGAGAGCGTGTATTGTTCCTTTGTATAAAGGCAAAGGGGACAAAAGAGAGTGCAAAAATTATAGGGGAATAAGTCTGTTGAGTGTACCTGGTAAAGTGTATGGTAGAGTTATTATTGAAAGAATTAAGAGTAAAACAGAAAGCAGGATAGCAGATGAACAAGGGGCTTTAGGAAAGGTAGGGGTGTGTAGACCAAGTGTTTACAGTGAAACATATAGGTGAACAGTATTTGGATAAGGGTAAAGATGTTTTTGTGGCATTTATGGATTTGGAAAAGGCGTATGATAGGGTAGATAGGGGGCAATGTGGCAGATGTTGCAGGTGTATGGAATAGGAGGAAGGTTACTGAAAGTAGTGAAGAGTTTTTATGAGGATAGTGAGGCTCAGGTTAGAGTGTGTAGGAGGGAAGGGACTATTTCCCAGTAAAAGTGGGCCTTAGACAAGGATGTGTGATGTCACCATGGTTGTTCAATATATTTATAGATGGGGTTGTAAGAGAAGTGAATGCGAGAGTCTTGGCAAGAGGTGTTGGGCTAAAAGATAAAGAAGCAAATACAAAGTGGGAGTTGTCACAGTTGCTTTTTGCTGATGACACTGTGCTTTTGGGAGATTCTGAAGAGAAGCTGCAGAGGTTGGTGGATGAATTTGGTAGGGTGTGTAAAAGAAGAAAATTGAAAGTGAATATAGGAAAGAGTAAGGTGATGAGGATAACAAAAAGAATAGGTGACGAAAGATTGGATATCAGATTGGAGGGAGAGAGTATGGAGGAGGTGAATGTATTCAGATATTTGGGAGTGGACATGTCGGCGGATGGGTCTATGAAGGATGAGGTGAATCATAGAATTGATGAGGGGAAAAGGGTGAGTGGAGCAGTTCGAGTCTGTGGAGACAAAGAACCTTGTCCATGGAAGTAAAGAGGGAATGTATGAGAGTATAGTTATACCAACGCTCTTATATGGGTGTGAAGCATGGGTGATGAATGTTGCAACGAGGAGAAGGCTGGAGGCAGTGGAGATGTCATGTCTGAGGTCAATGTGTGGTGTGAATATAATGCAGAGAATTCGGAGTTTGGAAATTAGGAGGAGGTGCGGGATTACCAAAACGATTGTCCAGAGAGCTGAGGAGGGTTGTTGAGGTGGTTTGGACATGTAGAGAGAATGGAACGAGACAGAGTGACTTCGAGAGTGTATAAATCTGTAGTGGAGGGAAGGCGGGGTAGGGGTCGGCCTAGGAAAGGTTGGAGGGAGGGTAAAGGAAGTTTTGTGTGCGAGGGCTTGGACTTCCAGCAAGCATGTGTGAGCGTATTTGATAGGAGTGAATGGAGGCATATGGTTTTTAATACTTGACGTGCTGTTGGAGTGTGAGCAAAGTAACATTTATGAAGGATTCAGGAAACCGGCAGGCCGGACTTGAGTTCTGGAGATGGGAAGTACAGTGCCGGCACTCTGAAGGAGGGGTGTTAATGTTGCAGTTTTATAACTGTAGTGTAAAGCACCCTTCTGGCAAGACAGTGATGGAGTGAATGATGATGAAAGTTTTCTTTTGACCACCCTGCCTTGGTGGGAATCGGCCGATGTGTTAATAATAATAAAAAAAAAATTCTTGTTAAAGTAATGTTGTACCACAAGAAGGTAATGAGTAGTGCTAAATTCGTTAAATGTGAAACTTGTGACCCAGACATTGTATGTAAATACTGAATGCATAATTTTATGAAGGAACTGGACTACCAAGTAAACAATATAGTGATTCTTCTTCTTGATTCGCAAGTACTGCGCACGGATCTTTTCCAGATGATGACCCAGCCATGTAAAGTTATGAATTTATTACGTACATGTTAAATGTACATGTATATCCCAGATGAATAGAGGAAATCTCACCATTGTCTGAACACTGCCAATCAGTCAAAAGAATTCTCTGATAGCTTTCTAGTGGCAGCACTGTCAAGTAATAGGCAGATAAATCTGTACACCTGGAATATACCTGAGAGGGTTTGGGGGTCAACGCCCGCGGTCGGTCTGAAACCAGGCCTCGTGTGGATCAGGGTCTGATCAACCAGGCTGTTACTGCTGGCCACACGTAAACTGATGTAAGAGCCACAGCCCGGCTGGTCAGGTACTGACTTTAGGTGCCTGTCCAAAGCTTTCTTGAAGGCAGCCAGGGTTTATTGGTAACCTCCTTATGTATGATGGGAGGCAGCTGAACAGTCTTGTGCCCTGGACACTTATTGTGCTGTCTTTCAGTGTTCTTGTGCACCGCTGCTTTTTATTGGGGGAATGTTACATCTCCTGCCGAATCTTTTGCTTTCATAGGGGGTGATTTTCATGTGCAAGTTTGGTAATAGTCCCTCTAGGATTTTCAAAGTGTATATTATTATGTATTTTTCTTGCCTGCATTCCATGGAATACAAATCAAGAGACTTCAACCGTTTCCAGTACAGTGGAACCTCGGTTTTCCTGATTAATTTGTTCCAGAACGTCTGCGAAAACCAAATTGTATGAAAACTGAAGCAATATTTCCCATAAGAAATTTTGTAAATCCAATTAATCCATTCAGACACCCAAAAATATTAACAAAAATACATTTTATAGAGAATAACTATATAGTTTTACATATAGAAAACAATGAGAAATAAATATAAATGACTAATGAAATGGATAAATGAATATTTAACATCACTTTTATCTTTATTGAAGACTCTTGTTGACGTATGGAAGATGGCGAGGAGGGGAGAGGGAGGAGGAGAGGTTATTGATTGGAAGGGGAATCCCCCTCCATAAGGACTTCAGGTATCAAGGCCCTATCAGGGGTTACTACCCTTTTTTCGTCTTTTACTGGCATTGGACCCCTGTCGCACAAAAAATCTGTCCAGAGGTGTCTGTTTCTGGCGTCTCTTTAAGATTTGCCTAAAATGGGACAAAGCATTGTTATTGAACATGTTGCAGACACGGCTTGCTACAGCTTAGTTAGGGTGATATTTCTCCACAAAACTTTGCAACTCACTCCACTTTGCACACGTCCTTAATCACTGAAGAAGGCACATTCTCCCCTCTCTCTTCCTCCTCCTCTGAAGCAATTTCCTCAGCTGCAATCTGTTGCTGTTCCAGTTGAAGGTCTTGGAGGTCTTCAGTGGTTAGCTCTTCCTTGTGGTCGTCCACCAACTCTTCCACATCCTTGCCACTCACATCACATAGACTTTCCCAAAGCCACAATAGATTCCACACCAACAACAACTTCTCAACATCTTCGATTGTTTGCGATCTCTGTTTTGTTAGCACATTTACTCCTTTAGCAACATCAGCTTCCTTGATTTCTTTTTTCTTCGGCAGGATGGAAATGATCGTTGATGCAGATTTCCCGTACATCCTGGCGAGATCGGCCAACCATTCGCCACTTTCGTATTTAGCTACAACTTCTTTTTTAAATTTTATCGTGTTTTTCGCCTTCTTTATCAAAGGGCTGGCACTTAGAACTTTCTTTGGCCCCATGGTGGCTTATTTAGCAGTCGCACTCAATAATCAAGCACAAAAAACAATGGATTATTACGAAATGTTTCAGCTGAATGCACGGGGTAATGCTCACTCAATGATAAATATAGGACAGACTGAGTCACTCGGCGCTTGGTGGCCAAGTGATGTGGGTGAGCAGGCGGACACATTCGGTACAGACCACTGTCAACTCTACAAACCAGGTGATGTATGAAAACTGGGACAAAATTTTAATGGAAAAAGTTGTGAACCGAATCCTACGAAAACTGGGGAGTGTGAAAACTGTGGTTCCAATGTAATTTAGGTGCTTTATGATACTACTTATGTGTGCCATGAAAGTTCTCTCCAGGTAAACTCCAGAGTAAACTCTCCAGGTCAGCAATTTGCCTGCCTTGAAGAGGCAGTTAGTGTACAGCAGTATTCCAGTATAGAGAGAATAAGCTAGTACAGTCGACCCCCAGTTTTCGTGATATTTTCGTTCCAGAATGCTGTTCAAGTGCCATTACCAAACGAATTTATTCCCATAAGGAATAATGTAAAGTAGACTAGTCCTTTTAGACCCCCAAAAATACACTTACAAAAGCATTTAGAAAAATGCAGCCTGGTTGATCAGGTTCTGGTCCAACATGAGGCCTGGTCACAGACCGGGCCGCAGGGGCGTTGACCCCTGGAATTCTCTCCAGGTAAACTCCAGGTACATAAAAGGGCGAGTTTGGAGCAGGACGAACACCGGGGGTCCACTGCATTTGAAGAAAATTATCATGGGCTTGCATCCCTAGTTTTGAAGGTTCTCATTATCCATCCTATCATTTTCTAGCAGATGAGCTAGATACATTGTTGTGGTCTTTGAAGGAGAGATCCTCTGACATTATCCTCCCAAGTCCTTCCCATTACTTTTCGCTCTATTGTGTGGCTAGAATTTGTTGTACATATACAGTGGTCCCCGGTTTCGTGCATGTCAAACTCAAACATTTCTGTAAGTGTATTTTCGTAAGTGCTGTTGCAAGTGTATTTTTGAAGTCTGAAATAGACTAACCTACGTGACATTATTTCTTGGAAGTAAATTCGTTGGCAATGGCACTTGAGCAGCATTCTAGGACAATTCTAGCGAAAACGAGGACCACTGTACCTTGATACAGTTTTAATTTCCTCAAGTTTACTGTATCTGAGTAGTTGAAATTTCTCTTATTGAACTCCATATTGTTTTCAGTGGTCCATTTGAAGATTTGGTTGATGTCTGCGGAGTCTTACAATTGTATTACAAGTAATATACTCTGACATTTAATTAAAGCTCCCCAGAGCGATAAAATACATACAGTGGACCCCGAGTAGAGCACCCGGAAATCGTACAATTATGTAAGTATAATATTGTAAGTGTTTTTGTAAGTGTATTTTTGGGGGTCTGAAATGGACTAACCTACTTGACATTATTTCTTAAGGAATAAATTCGTTCGGTAATGGCACTTGAGCAGGCTTCTGGAATGAATTTTGCTCGTTACTCGAGGGTCCCTGTATACAATCCATTCATTAATTACCTTAAAATATTTGTAGTCTTAATGTGGGTGAGAGTTGAGTTTTATTTGTAGGAAGTCAGGTTTGGGAAGTATGGGTAGCCAGCCTGGGAAGCCCTCCCTCCCTCCCACACGTAATGTAAACAAACCAGGAGAACGCGTCTGGTTTTCGTCACTTTACATTGTATACAAGTTGTCTCCACGTTGATACAGTAGATTAAATAATGAGAACACTCCCATTCTCATGTAACACCATTTTAGAAGAAATGGCGCCATGAGTGAAGGCATACGAAAGAGTAATTTTCTAGTTACCCCCAGTAATATTATAGTGTACACATTTTCTCTGATGTTGGACTACAAGTGCCTGGCTACCACAAGTCCTACAAGTAGCCTGGCTACCACAAGTCCTACAAGTAGCCTGGCTGTGGGGTGTATTTAGATGGATTAAGCAAAATGTCTATATTAACTGTGTAAGTTTACTTAGGTACAGGTACACAAGTATAATTATCAGTTATAATAATAATGTAGGTATGTAGTCCGCCTGGGCTACATACCTACCTACCTACAAATTTTGGAGGCCATATTTACCATCGAATACTATGTTCACAAATTTAATCGTTTCTATCAACTACCTTTAGATGCCATCATAAAAGAAGTAATGAATAATTCATGCGAAAATTGTACACAAAAGCATTATGCATTAAGGGAATGGCGTAATGTTTTTCCCTCCGCCACACACACCTCCATAACATATAAACAGCATGTTTATATGCTATGACATGTTTCTTATATAATTTTGAAGAAAATATCATAGATGGATTAATGAAAATGTCTATATTGATGTAAAATAGGATATTTAATGTGCCCAAGAGTGATTATTACATAATAGAGAGATGTGCTCACGGAAAATGAAAACAGACCAGGTGGCCGCTGTATTTGAAAAACCCCTTTTTAGAAAGTTTTGGTATTTTAA